>JARYHS010008074.1:74556310-74624404 GCA_031002005.1 Vandiemenella viatica
AATCTTCCAGCTGGCTCTGTTCAGACGCAAGGAGGAAGTAACCGATCTGACAAACGTTCGAGGAAGTGTTTAATTACAATTGGCTCTCAGGAAGTGAAGAACACTTGTCTGTAGAGTTACTCTAATAAAGTTTGTGAATATCACCATCCGAACTCGAAAAATGCCCATTTTCGAATTACGAGCACCTAGAAACACAGTAACAGCCATTTGCCGAAAGTAACAGAACAACTTCATATAACATATTATTAAAGTTGCTTGAATATAGTTAGAAGACCGATGAAAATATTGAAAAATAACCTTGAACTAATATGTATTAGTCATTAAAAAATTTCTGAAAATTACTTCTCGAAGATTCCGACTTCAGCAGACCCTCATTGCATCTTGTAATGTTTCAGATGTGAGTCCACTACCGCCATTGTGTCTCAGTAGTCCGGATACACAAACGACTGCTCCACTGTATTACACTCAAAAACCTTCAAAATATATGTTTTCTAATCTTTCTGATAGTTATAATAGGTTTTTAGGCTTTCGAAAATACATTTCTTCTTCTTTGCACTTATCCCGTTACAGCAAGGTTATTTTTTTTTATTTTTTTTGAGGGGGGGGGGATGAGACGTGTTTGGGTTTTGGCCGCTTGTCGCTAAGCCTGACACCACCCGGGAAGGGAGGGGTGGGGGGGGGGTAATTTGTATCGTAGGCCTCCGCGTCCAGAGTCGGTAGGTTGTTGATTGTCCGGGTGACGCCACGTCAAGATGAGTGCAGCGAACGTTTCGACCATCCTTCTGTAGTCTTCTTGGTCGAAACGTCGGCTACACACATCATGACGCGGTGTCACCCGGGACAGTCGAAGAACCAACAGGGGTAATTTGTGTTATCAACGTTTATCAATGTTCTGTAAGCGTTAAGTGTACTTTTATTTGCGTAATGTGTTTGTTTATGAGGCATTGGTGACTGCGGAAAACCAGTTAAAACGACGATGAGGAGGGTCGTATGGAGAGACCGGGATTACTCAGCCCCACGGTACCTCTCTGATCTAGTGTGTGGCTCCTTAGCTCTCTGAATAGAGCTCTAATATATAGTATCGTATTTAAGGTCCTGCGTAATGTCCTTCTTAAGCTCTTTCCATAAAAAATACTTTTTTAAGTGAACTATATTTTATAGCTTACTAGTGTAAGCCCGTGACCGTCTTAGCGTATCGTCACGGGTCTAGATTAGTTCCAGTTTTTAGGATGAAAGATTTTGCCAGGATTCCTTATTTGACCAAATATAAACTTACCCTGTGTTTCAGCTTGATCTTGAAGAAATCAGAAGTATTAACAGAGAAAGGTACCTCTACATCAACATCCATACTCTGCAAGTCACAAACATTGTGGGTGGCAAAGGGTGCTAAGGCACCAATCCTAAACCCGCGCATTCCAATCCCGAATAGCGCGAGGAAAGAAGGAATACATAAAATCATCCGTACGGCATCTTATTTCTCTAATCTTATCCCTCCGGTCATTACGACCTGAATAGGTTGGCAGAAGAAGTATTTCATTGCAATCGAAGTTTAATTTTTTTCGCATATTCTCCAATAAATTCGAACGCAAGCTACGTCGTCTATCTTCCAAACTATCCCAGCACAATCTATGTATCAATTCTGTGACGCTTTCATAAGGGCTGTAGCAACCAGTCACGAATCGATCCGGTTCGAATCCCCGTCCGGTCATCCAGATTTGGGTTTTCCATGGTTTCCCAAATCACTCCAGGCAAATGCCGGGATGCTTCCTTCAAAAAGGCCATGACCGAATTCCTTCCATTCCTTGCCCTCCATCCTTTCCCGTCTCTAAAGACGTCGCTGTTAAGAGACGTTAAGCACTTAAAAAAAAAAAAAAAAAAAAAAAAAAAAAAAAAAACGAATCGAGCGGCTCTCCTCTGCACCCTCTCCACAGAGTCAATCAGAATCTTGCGATAACGGATCCCAAACTCCACAACAGTAATCCAGATGCGGACGCACTGGTGGTTTTATACGCTATCTCCTTTGTACGAGCAATACAATTCCTCAAAATACGACCTATGATTCGCAATTTAGAATTCGCCTTGCCTACAACGGAAGTTATGTGCATGTCCCATTTCATGTTGCTTTGTACTATCACCCCCAGATACTTCAGGAAATCAACCGTGTCAACAGCTGAATTGCTTATTTTGTACTCGTGAACAAATGATGCTTTTTGTTACTTATCCGCATTGCCTTGCACTTTTTGAAATTAAGTGTAAGCTGCCATTTACGGCACCAATCGAAAATAGCATCCAAATTGCGCTGAATTTCTAAGCAATCGTCGGGGCACCTTATTTCCCTATAGACAACCGCATCGTCGGCAAACAATCGCAACCAGCATTTGACGTTGTCACCTAGATCGTTTATAAATATTAAGAAAAGAAGTGGTCCTATTACACTTTCTTGAGGAATCACCAACAGGGACGATAGCGCAATCGTATAATTGTTTCAAAGGTCATAGACTCGAACTTGCTTAAAAACAAACTTGACTTGTATTTACCCTTAAAGTTCATTCTGAATTTTTTTTAAAATTCCTGTTTGCTTCGAAAGAATCACGTTGTTTTTTTAATTGAGACTGGTCAAGCACTCATAATAACGTCATTAGGTCATAGTATCTTTGACAGCCAGAGAACTTAATACACATTCCACATTATTAAACAGTTGAGAGAAATTGCCAGAATAGGCGGTAAAATATTTGGTCAGATATCCTTTTAAAATAACCTAATAAGTCACGTACAGCGAAAATGAACAAAGACCATTAATGAAAGTGGATCAACATATTACTGAAAATCAGATCCACGTCTTTTCAGCCGCAACATTTATCAATCTTTTTTAACTATGAAACGCTACGAAAAGCAAACTTAATGAATGTATTATGGCAATTAATTTGGTAACAGTGGACATAACCACGAATTTCATTTAATGGTATCCCCGGTTGCTATTTTGCGAGCGAAGGCTGACACGTGACACCGTTCTCCAGCCAATAGCTATCGAGGTAAGTGTATGAGTGTCCTTACGAAATTATAAAGTAGATTCCAGGAAATACCATAATCATCTGGAAAAAACCTTAGCTCTGGACAACACAGACGATTCCAAAATATATTTACCTTAGTTAAATATACACCTTAGAGTTCTCTAGTCGTTTAATATCATTCTAGTAATAATCTCCACATATCACAAGCAGATATTCAAGAAGATCAAAATATACTTACATTGCTAATGAAATCTTATGACTGAATCAAAATCAGCGCAGAGAATGAGTGAATTTTTTTTTTTTTTTTTAATGCGACTGATACAGGCGGAATATTTGTTGCTGTTTATTTCTCTTCCTCCAGTGCTGGCTGTTTGTGACGCTGTGCTCTGTCTCCTGGGGTCTGGACGCCGACCAGATGTCGCTGGTGTCCGCGTTCACACGGCAGAGGGCAACACGCACCGTCGTGGCCTTCGGCTGCTGGAAAGACGGTAAACAGATTCCGCTCTCTCAACAAACAAAAACACATCTGCCACACAATATGTTTTCAGGGCTTTTAGGCTTCTGAATGATAAATAGAACCTTTTAAACTTACAGGATCCACCTCTTCCTGGAACAGAAAAGATGCGGAAAAGAAAATTATTTTTTAATTCACAACATTGAGCTCTTAATTAATGTATAGATATGAAGGAAGCTCTTTTGTAGGATAACACATTTTTTATTTCCCTTTTTTACTTCATCCTTCAAAAAGTTTTACAAACTTCATATTCAATTATAAATATAGGTGCGCTTGATAAATTTATCAAATACTGAAGATTTATGAAACTATCTCCAGTAGCTAAAAACCGTACAGTTATGGCTAATGGAAATTTTATAACCTGAATCTATTCTTTTGTTTTGATATTAAAGGATGAACTAGACGACCCGTGCGAAAACTTCGCGAATAAAATGCCATGAATAGTGAGGTTGAATGCTTGTAATATAATGAAAAGTAGAACCGTACTTTTGCAGCATTTTTTTTTTTTAATTGTAATAGGTACGCATCAAAATACTCGCAACATATTACGAAACAGTTAGGAAAATTTAAAACACTCTTTATTTATGGAAAACTTTCACTGACCTTAGAATAAAACCAACCTTAACAAAATGCACACAACATATCAACATCTCTGAAATATTTGTTGCTGTGGGAATAAAATGTTTACATTGGAATTGTATAGAAAGACGACAGTGTTTCCGTAAAAGAAAAAAATATCTGAAAAGCTACTTATTGAATAAAAAAAAGTTTATTGACATCTCTGTGATATCTGCTAATGCTATCTAGGGACTTGGCTCTGAACAGTCTCATACGCGCTACAACTTTAAGCACTAAATCCTGAAAAATTCTTTCTTAATTTATGATTTTACCTAGCTGGAGACCTTAATTTTTAAAACGATATTTCATTTATCGATTTCGGCTTGGTATCGAAGAAGATAAATAGCTTGTAATAATAATAGTAAAACACGTTGGATAAATAATATTGATACTTTTGACCTTTAAGGGTCGAATTCAAAAAAATTCCTTTTATAATATATGGTATGACCAAAACAGCCACCTTGGTCTTTAAAAAAAAAAAGTTTTGAGAAATGATGATATTTTTGCCCCTTAAGGGTTGAATTTGGAAAAAGATTTTCCTTAAAATATGATGTGACCATAGCGGATAATTTAATATTTAAATTGATACCTCATTTATTGATTTCGGTTAGGTATCAAGGTAAATAAATAGCTGGTGGCAGAAAAATGCTTTGTAAAAATATTAATAATTTTGCCCTCTAAGGTTAAAATTTTAAAAAATTTCTTTCTTAAAATATGGTAACGGAACAGAAGACATTAGGAAGACCTCAATCTTTTAAATGATACCTCGTTTATCAATTATGTTTAATTGTCAAGAGAGATAAATGGCTCGAGATACAAAAAACGCATTTTAGAAAAATTGTCATTTTTGCCCTTTAAGGTTCGAATTAAGATAAATTCCTTTCTTAAAATATAATGTTGCCACGGCGGAGACCTTATTCTTTAATATGATATCTCATTTATCTATATCGGTTATATATCAAGGGAGATAAATCGCTCGTGACACAAAAATGCGTTATAGAAAAAATTATACTTTTTCGCTTTAAGGGTTGAATTCCAAAAACATTCTTTCTTAAAATATGATGTCGCAAAGCTGAGACATTACTCCTCATAATCCTACTTCATTTATTGATTTCAGTTAGATATCCAGGAAGATAAATGGCTCGAGATACAAAAAACGCATTTTAGAAAAATTGACATTTTTGCCCTTTAAAGGTCAAATTACGAAAAAATTCCTTTCTTAAAATATAATGTTACCACGGCGGAGACCTTATTCTTTAATATGATACCTCATTTATCTATATCGGTTAGATATTAAGGGAGATAAATCGCTCATGACACAAAAATGCGTTATAGAAAAAATTATACTTTTTGCTTTAAGGGTTGAATTCCAAAAACCATTCTTTCTTAAAATATGATTTCACAAAGCTGAGACATTATTCCTCATAATCCTACTTGATTTATCGATTTTGGTTAGCTATCCAGGGAGATAAGTGGCTCGAGACACAAAATAGGCATTTTAGAAAAATTGACATTTTCCCTTTAAGTATCGAATTACGAAAAATTCCTTTCTTAAAATATAATGTTACCACGGCGGAGACCTCAGTCTTTAATATGATACCTCATTTATCTGTATCGGTTAGATATTAAGGGAGATAAATCGCTCGTGACACAAAAATGCGTTATAGAAAAAATTATACTTTTTCGCTTTAAGGGTTGAATTCCAAAAACATTCTTTCTTAAAATATGATGTCCCAAAGCTGAGACATTACTCCTCATAATCCTACTTCATTTATCGATTTTGGTTAGATATCCAGGAAGATAAATGGCTCGAGATACAAAAAACGCATTACAAAAATATTGATACTTTTGCCCTTTAAGGGTTGAATTCCGAGAAAGTTCTGTCCTAATATATGACGTCACTAAAGCGGCGATCTTAATCTTTAAAATAATACTTCATTAAATGATTTCAGATCAGTATCCAGGGAGATAAATGACTCGTAACACAGAAAGTAGCATTTTAGCAATATTAACATTTTTGCCCTTTAAGGGTCAAATTCCGAACACTTCATTTCTTAAAATATGATGTGATCAAAGTGGAGACTATAAGCTTTAAAATGACACCTCATTCATTGATTTCGGTTAAGTATAAAGGCTTGTGACAAAAAAATACCTTATACAAATAATATATATGATTTTTCTAAAAAGATATTCAAAATCAGTTTGTGATATTCTACAGAATTACGAAAACTCTCCAAAGTCTTCATATACCATCTATTGGAATATCTGTTCCATATTTCCCTTGAGTGTATAAAACTGTTCAATGAAACGTAAAAACACTACTATAAAACGACTGCTCTATGACTGACATTTTATTCAGTTAAAATATAACTTCTAAATTTATATTTACTCGTATATGGATGACATGGAAAACAAATTCTGATTTCCGTGTCTTCAATTTTGTTTCATGAGCTCGAATTTTACTAAATACTAGCCAGAGTATAAACAGAACTTCGTGTATGGTCATCGCCGCCAGTGTAAATGCGGCATTAGATGACGCACTGGTGTTTAACTGTCTGAAACTGATTTCACAGGAAACTTATTACAGCGAAATAGCATTTCATTACAGGAAGCTTTCACCGCTCTATACCTTAGATGTAATTCATGCATTAACCCTCAGCGCCTGTTATTTTGTTACGTATCATCCGTTTCTGTTATTAGCCACCAGTGATAAACCACTATTATTTCAGCTCGAAATGGTACCATTTTCCCTGTCACGTTGCCAGGATATATACAGGGTGTTACAAAAAGGTACGGCCAAACTTTCAGGAAACATTCCTTACACACAAACAAAGAAACTATGTTATGTGGACATGTGTCCGGAAACGCTTACTTTCCATGTTAGAGCTCATTTTAGTTTCGTTAGTATGTACTGTAATTCCATGGCCCCCACGCTCTCCTGACCTCAACCCTCTTGACTTCCATTTATGGGGGCATTTGAAAGCCCTTGTCTACGCAACCCCGGTACCAAATGTAGAGACTCTTCGTGCTCGTATTGTGGACGGCTGTGATACAATACGCCATTCTCCAGGGCTGCATCAGCGCATCAGGGATTCCATGCGACGGAGGGTGGATGCATGTATCCTCGCTAACGGAGGACATTTTGAACATTTCCTGTAACAAACAAAGTGTTTGAAGTCACGCTGGTACGTTCTGTTGCTGTGTGTTTCCATTCCATGTTTAATTGATTTGAAGAGAAGTAATAAAATGAGCTCTAACATGGAAAGTAAGCGTTTCCGGACACATGTCCACATAACATATTTTCTTTGTTTGTGTGTGAGGAATGTTTCCTGAAAGTTTGGCCGTACCTTTTTGTAACACCCTGTATACCGTGCCCGGCAATGAGCGTTACAGCTCGGAACTGGCATTGTCGATGACAAAGGTTCGAATCCCCGGCCGGTCATTCAGATTTTAAGTTTACCACGATTTTTAGAATTCACTCTAGGCGAATTCCGGGATAGTTCATTAAGAAGGGAAATATCGAATTCCTTCCCATTCATTGCTCCCAGTCTCACCTCTAATGATCTCGTCGTCGACCAAGAGTAAAGAGATAAGCAAGAAAGAAAAAAAGAAAAGAAAGTATCCGGCTTGTATGTGATTATGTTGTCCGAAGAACATTGAACATCTGGGCAGTAAAGCTATAGCAAACGTTACTGAGTAGCGAGTATATCGCCTGATTGAAACTACCGAAACGATCTATTTCGTTGCTCGCATTAGTCGTATGAATGTTAGTTTGATTCGATAAAGGAACAAATACGACGCATCATGCAGGAATTGGAACGGTTCGCCCAGTGACTAAATGAATCTGAAGGAGAGAATAAATATTTGAACGTCGTGCGTGGCGAATTACTGGGTATTTTGATTTGAATTCGTTTCATTCCAGAGTACAAATATGCTGCGCGTACATTATTTTAATATAGTCAGTATTATATTTTACTGTTAAGTGTTGATATTTTTAACCAAGTAAGTAATTTTGACAACATAATGAGTTACTTTGTGGTTTTGCTTTTGTTTGACATTAAAATTTACTGAACAAAATTTGTTAATAGAAAATTTGAATAGATAATTTGAGATACCCGGTAGTAATTGTTTCTTTTATTTATACTACTTTAATGGGATTTTATTGATTTCAAACATTTAGAAATGCTGTTATTCTCAAATGTGATATTTTAACTTCCATTTTCTTTTTTAGTGCAATCTACCTACACTTACTTCACCAAATGAACAATTTACTTAAACTTCACAAACTTACCCGTAGGCGACGCGATTCGATGCGATGCTCTAACTAGTGCTCGATTGCATCAAAAGTAACGAGTAACGATTCGATAGTAACGATTCGATAGTAACGAGTACTGATTGCTGTAGTAACGAATAGATACGGGTACACAACTTAGAGTTACTTTTACAGCTCTACTAGGCAGCTTCCAAAATGGAACTTGCAATCAACCTTTTGCCAATTAAAATCCTGTGTTAGGTAACATCAAGTAGTCAGTGACGTTTCATCAAAGTTTACAAAATAATACATTAGAGAGATTCCTGTATATCCCAGCGGTGGGTAGATTTACTTATTCTTACCCCTTTGTGAGCGTCCATAAACCATCTAGCTCCATTTTGGTCTCCTGTGAATCCAGTGGCGGATCCAGGATTTTGGTATTGAGGGGGGGGGTTGAGCGGATTTTGAATTGGGGGGGGGGCTCGAGCAGATTTCGTTTGGGGGGGTCCTTGATTCAGGCCAAGGATAGGCTTTATAGTCGTGCCACCCATAAAAAATCACTAGAGCTAAAAAAATCTCCGCAATTACAATGTCAGGGGTGGACCTAAATATCTGGGGGGGGGGGGGGGGAGTTCGAGCCCTTGATCCGCCACTGGAACTCCCCCCAAGTAGCCCGACGTGGCTTTTCCCTCTATCCCCCCCAACCCATCCCCCCACCCCCCACGTGGCACGTAGCTTTTTCCCTCTCGAATCCAGAAGACATTCTGTACTGTTTTCTCTTGTCAGACTATACATTTGGAGATAATCAAATATCGGAAATAAATATTCACACCTTGTTGTGTGTTCTGTACCTTATTTTAACTCTGACCAACTATATTAATGAAAAGCTACGTGGCTTGGGTTGGAACCTCCCCCTCCCCCCACTTAGCCCACCGTTGCTTACCAGCCTACACTTCACCCCTCCTTAAGGTAGCCACACACGTGGAGGCCGGGCCGCAGGGGAAACGGACCGCAGGGATTTCATCGAAGTGGCGCTGCACACACACGGGGGGTTAAAATCCTCAAGGGTTTCTCAGTCTCAGAGTTGGCTTCACGATGGCAGCATCCGATGATGTTCACGCATTGGCTGCTGTTACGATTTTCTTTATTGAATCTGTCACAGTGCTTGCTACCTCTCTCTAAGCTGCCTAGTAAAACTTGAAGCAGCCTTTTTCTGTAGTTCCATATCTTCATAAAAGCTTCCTATCATATTTCAAAAATTTGCCTCGGTTAACCAGGTGGCTCGAATAATCGGAACTCGGATAACCGGACTTTTACTGTAATTGATTTATTCCCATTCGTAAATACATCAACAACATAAAATTAAGTTTAAATGACATAAAAACTAAATTAAAATAATATTAGTTTAAAATCATGTTGTAATTAATATAGTTGATCATGTGATGTAAACTCAAATTCAAATCACATAACATCATTTGCATTATAATTTGATAGAACAATTGCTGCTGTGTCGTTGTTTTGAGGTAATTTATCAAAATTTGCTGATGGTATATAATGATCCTGCTGGTGTTGCTTGAAAAGGTTGTGGGCTGAGACTATTCGATGAGGTTCCTGGATAAAAAAAATATCCAGAACTGCTGCCTGCAGAATAGTACAGGCCAGAAGTAGGTAACCATTGCTCACTGTAAGACATTCCTAAACAGCCCATTTCGATTTGAAACAGGGTGTCATTAATTATTTTTTCTGCTATTAGCATTTGATTGGTCGGAAGGCCACGTAATTTTATGGCAACGGTTTTGCTAACAACGTCAAAGTGATCTTCTTGCAGCACGGTTTTTTTTAATGTTCTTCAGCAAATCACTTCACAAAGATTCATTTCCTGATGGTTTAATGTTGCTGTTTTTTTTAATATTGATTCTTTTTATTTATTTTTTTGCATTTGGTTCATTCTCCTTCAATATTTATGCCAGCTTGGCGTAGGTAGCTTCTCGTTTGTTTGTGTCGTTGTATTCCTGGTACTTCAATTCCTATAGACATGGCTCACTATCATACATATTTATAAACACGGAACATCACCAAACGGAACATTAGAAACAAAACAGAGAAACAAAGTCGCAACACACGCAGGCACTCGCAAGAAATCCCGGAAGGCCGACTGACCGCAGGACACACGCTGAGCTTCTCACCCTCCCTCCCGGCCTTCGAGGAAATGAAGAATTGTTTTTCGGCAGGGATTTGGCCGCACTGGGGTGCGGCCACGGCCTCAAGCAAGTGCCCACACACGTGCGGGATCCCGCAAGGCCGTGACCCTTGCGTCCAAATCCCTTGGGTTTCCCGCACGTGTGTGGCGGCCTTTAGACCGAGCGACGTAGTTTACGGACGCTCCCTTTTCGTAACAACTCGCTGTGCATACTCCACCTGAGTTCTCTTGAATGATGGCATATCCATTTCTCGTGGTGTGTGGTTACAGGTGGCCTGAGGACTGGTCGCCGCCTGAGCTCGTCGGGGCTGCAGTGGTCGCTGGCTGCCCCCGACCACAGCCTCGACCTGTCACTAGTGCTTCGCTCGCCGCCTCGCAGCCTCGCGCTCGCTGTTGTCGTCGACTTGGCGTGTCCAGGGACGGCGCAACTACTGCAACAGGTGTCTGAACTGCACGTACACGGAATGGCTACACCCAAACAAGGCACATTGTGTCCTAATTCACTATTCGTGCATGCGCTTTGTTGGATATGAATTCTTGCGGAGTATACATACCTCTTAATATACACCCTCAAACCATTATGTGGAATTAATTTTTTCTCCCTAAAACACAGTGCCGTTGTCATTCTAGTTTCGAATTTGTGGAATTACGCTACGAACTGCTACCTCATCCACCCTGTTCTCCAGATTTCCCCCCGAGCGAATTATTTCTTTTCAGAAATCTGAAGAATTTGCTCGGAGGGAAAAAATTCATGCCCATTGATGACATCACGGTAAAACCAAACTAGAATTTTGATCTTGAAAATGATATTTTTTGTAAGGTGTAACAAAAAAATGGAGAAACCTTGGGTTAAGTGTCTTGAGCTAACAATAACAATTTCGAGTAGTCTTCAAAGACCTTTTGCCAGAGTTTGTTTCCGGCTGCGCAATGCCCTTCTATCGTAACCAACTAACCTAATGTGGTAATAAAGTTTAACACAAAATGTGAGCTCCGGACCGAGCGTGGTGGGTGAGCGGTTAGTGCTCTGGCCTCGCATTCGGGAGGACGGTGGTTCGAATCCCTATCCGGGCATTCAGATTTGGGTTTTCCATGGTTTCCCCAGATCACTCCAGGCAAATGCCGGGATGCTTCCTTCAAAAAAGGCCATGGCCGAATTCCTAACCGTTCCTTATCCCCAGTCCCATCCCGCCTCTAATGACCACGACGTTGACGAGGCGTAAAGCAATATTTAAACAAAAAAAAGTGAGCCCCGGAGCGTCCTAGCATCTTCTCATTACCAAAGGACAGCTTGCCAGAAATGAAGACCCGTAAAAATTCCAGCCGAGACCAGGATTCGAACCGGGGATTGAGCTGAGAGAAGATTATGTTGAGAAATAAAGGTATATGTTGCAAAAAATTATTCATCACAACATCACGGACTTATCAATCCAGATGTCTAAAACTCAGAGCTGGTATATCCACCGATATCACACTGAATCAGAGGAATGCTTCCTCAGCAACCACGATTCTCAATTTCTCGTCGTTTGAACATGTGAGGTCCAACCGGCCACGAATGAACACAGACTGGTCAACAATCTTGCCCGGTTATTTCAAAAACTCATAATAGATATCACACACTACCTTTCATTCACCAGACTCAGTAAATCAGAGAGCTGTTAAACTCAGTAAATAAAAAATAGTACGGATTCTGTTTGGATGTCATTAAGGAAAATCACTCTTCTGTCATTTAATTTTTTCCCTCTTATTTCTCTCTTCAGTTATGTCATATAACCTCCATCATTCTCCATTCCAGGCTACTATTTTTATCTACTCAACTATTTGATATATAATTACAGTTTTGGCTTTTGTTTACACTTCTTGTCACCTACTACCTGTCAAACAATCTAGGTGGTATTCTATATCTTTTTCATTATTATTGTTTTTTTGGCTACATTTATTCGCTACCTTCGTTCCTCATCCCCATTACTTGCTGGTTTTATTCATAATTTTCTCACATTATTTTCTCATTTCATGTGCTTCTGTTGTTTTTTTTGTGCCCTTCTGAAAATACATTTCTTACTTCCGTATTTCTGCGCTCTACGCACATAGTTTTAAAAATTATTTTATAAGATCATTGTTTTAAAAATAAAACTTTTCTGTTTTTGCTAGTAATAATTTGCTTTTGTTTAACATCTTGTAACGATAAATGCTTTTACTAATGACAGAGTTTCTTTCTCAACGATTAATGGTACTTCAATATAACGTTGGCTATATCAGAAACAAAAGTTATTTTCTGTGTAGTATTTCGATTTTAGGTATTTGAGCATTTACATGTAAGATCATCAGAGGGAGGTGTACGAGAAGGGAGAGAAAATTCAACTGTATCTCAGGTAATTTGCTTTGTCCTCAATTTTCTGTAGATGTTAACGCAATGTTGTTTAAACAACAAACCCGATCCATAGTCCTCCCCAGATACGGTAAAAATTTATAGGAAACATTGACCTCAAAAAATACACATATTGATTTTTAAGAAATTATGAAATTATTAAGAAATAATGTGATCTCATTCAAGGAAATGTTTCCCCCACTGACCGTCAGAACATCGAGTGAACTAATCAGTTTCGTTGATATACACTATGCGGCTAACATGTTGGTAATTTTTTGGGCCCAGGTCCTATGATAACTATTTTATGGGTTATGTTTCCGTCTTGCAACTAAATAAATGCTTTTGATAGCAGACGCGTTTCGCCTTTATTCAAGACATCTTCAGTGCCCTAGGTAAACATATATACATATAGAATGATGATATTTGATTTTTGTTCAAGTAATAATATCAGAAAACTGAACAAAAATCAAATAAGATCATTCTATATGTATATATGTTTACCTAGGGCACTGAAGATGTCTTGAGCAAAGGCGAAACGCTTCTGCCATCATAAGCATTTGTTTAGTTGTAAGTCGGAAACATAACCCATAAAACACTATGTGGCTATATCACTCTGTACGGCTGTTTCTCAGATTGTGAATATACAGTTAAGGCGTGTTAGGTTCTGAAACTTTTTTTTCTATTTTCGTGTCGGAAATAAAAAGAAGTATATTTACGTAACTCTGCTTGACGGGCAAAGTAGCATGAGTAAGAATATTAAGTCCATGCTATAGAATGACGACACATGGGAGTCACGTGCAATGCGACTGGTAAGCTCTATATTGATGCCGCGTACAGATGAAGGTACCGGACTATTTTTTTTTTTTTTTTTTTTTTTTGCTACTGTATTTACGCCTCGTCTACGTCGTTAGCGGGCATCCATAAATTACGTTAGGTGTTTTTCCCGGATTTGCGGAACACCCCCACCCCCTCCTCTGGTGAGATCTGGTCGTCCGTGAGACCCCCCATCCCCTAGAAATCTTGAGACTTTTTTTTAGGTCTCACCCTATAAAGGCTGTTACACCCCCACTTTTCAACGAAATACCCCCCTAAATTCGACTTTCGCGTTATTTTTAGAGTTTTTTTTGCTATACAATCCAACAAAAATTTCCAAAACCTCACGTGAGTTGACCCCCTCCCCCTTGGTGAGATTTGGTAAGATTTTGCAGGAGCCCTCCCCCCTATTTCACCTCACGTAATTTATGGACGCTCCCTTAGAGGCGGGAAAGGACTGGGTGGCAAGGAACTGGAAGGAATTCGGTCATGGCCTGTGAAGGAAACATCCCGGCAATCGAAAAATGTTGAAAGATTTGGAAAAAACCATTGAAAACGCAAATCTGATGGCCGAAAGGGGACTCGATCCCTGGTATTGCCGGGTGCGAGGGCAGAGCGCAACCGCTCACCCCACCCCGCTCTATAGTGATGGAACAAATGTGAGTGTTGGTCCCAGTCTCGAGTATGAATTGTGTCGCGCAGGCTGGTGCGCTGCGGCTGGTGGTGGCGCCGTGGCACTGGCTGCTGCTGCTGCCGTCTAGTGGAGCGTCCTCAGCCCTAGACTCCGCGCGACTGCCCTTCGACAGTCGCGTGACGCTGGCCACGCCGGGAGCCGGGCGCGGCTTCTGCTTGTCCGAGGCGTACGGCGTGGGCGGAGGCCCCACGCTCGCCACCCCCGCCACCTGCTGGTCGCCGGGACAGCAGCTGCCGACGCCGCCGCCCCGACACGACTTCCTCGGCATTACTGTCAACGGGGGCATAGTGGTCAGTGGCTCTGTCGCGTCTAATCAAATTACATATCACAAAACTCCTATAATGTCCACGTGGCGCCGCGTCCTAGTACGAAATCAGGACATTTCGACCTACATCTGTTCAGCACACTTCATCAACATAACTATCTCCCCATCTCCGGACGTTCAACATTCTGGAAGCATACCGGCCGAAACACCTGCATTTCACACCACGACGCTGCGCCATTATTTTTATTTATTTATCTACAACTTTCTATAGACTAACATCTAGTATCTAAATGTAAAATCACAATGTGATAAAATTGTCACACAGAAACCAAATGATTTTGTTGTTTAAAGTCAGTGGCGGCGGTAGTGATTTGCTCAAGTAGTGACAACAATGTTTCGACGGTTTACTGATCATTATTGAAGTGAAAGGTGTCAGAAAAAACAGCTCAGAGTAAGACTCTCGCAACATAAAGATTTTTAACGTGTGAAAGTCTCATTACCTGCAATTACTGCCGGATTAAAGAAACGATTTTGCAGTTAATCAATGATAAAAACTTTAAAATTGACCAAACGGTAAACATTTAGTGATCAGCCAAATACCGACAAGTTGATCTACAAGCAGTGCTGAATTACCCAATAGGCAGTAGCCTGGAGCCCCTGATTTTTGAAGGCCCCCGGAAAGTTCACTTTTTTCACTAAATAAAAGTAATAAAAAATCAAATCATCCAAAATAAAACAATCAAAGTAATATCATAAGCATGGAAATTATTATTTTTTGTTTCATTGTAGTGTACGATAGATAAAAGTAATTTCCAAAATATCATAAATTGTAAAATTCGTTTGTTAATAGAATAAAAAAAATATCATAAATTCTATTAGTCATCTACAAAACCTTTTCTTTGTACTTATAAAATACAGATAGTTATTTTCAAAAACAGAGGGAATCAAAATTTTTGAGAGTGGCTACGGCCCCATACTTTCTTATCCGGCACTGTCTTCGATGAGCACGACGACAGTGGAACACATTTCGCTTGAGAATCGTTTCCTGTTACGTGGATTCATAAACTTACGTAATTTTCCTTCAGAGATTCTAAGAAACAGAAACAATATTGCCTGCTCGCATTGACAAAGCTTCTATGGCAGCGTATCAAAAACCTTTTTCAACCCGAGGACCAGTAAATTTTCAAAAATAATGCTGTGAGCCACTAACTCACATAGGCGTTTTGAGTTTCCTTCCTCTGTCGCCAGTTACCTCCGCAACTTTTCCTCTGTCTTTAAATGTCTGCCACCCAGGGCCTAATTTTAGTTTCCTTATTGTTATTATTAACGTCTCGGAAATGTACCGTTATAACATAATAAATCTAAAACTATGTTTTGAATTCCTATGAAAACGAAGATATAAAACTGGATGTGAACTATTAAAAGTTAATTACATGTTAATCAGACCAAACCAGATAAATAATAATGTTACTACAGGCTGGACGTTACATGATACCAACGGTCTACATGCATAAACCAAAATAAAAGGCGCTAGACCGTACTCCTTTTATTTTTGTTTACTTCACCACTCGCGTTACCAATCATACCACCTACTGCAGTTCCTCATACCTACTTAAAACCGTTAGTAAACCATCATTTCCTTAATCTCTAGACGAACCGCGCTCTTTCTGATGCCATATGGAAATGAATAGACTGTTGTCCATTAGGCTATTTAAAATTCTTATTCAGCAAGGAACAAAGCAAAACTCCTTGTTCGGCATCATTTGATTCAAAAAATTACAAATGTTTTCTTCGCATGTCGTATATTTTCAGACGCGAGTGGTAGGCGCGCCACTTGGAAACTGCGTCTCAATATGCGGACCACCACGCTACGTGTGTCTCACGCGTGCGTCACCTCGCTCGTGTCACGTCATGTCACACGTGCTATACGCGTCTCAATTTGCGCCTTGCCTAAAGATTGCATTAAATTGTCCTTCAGGCTAAACAGCTGAGGCGGAATGAGCGACCAACTATCAACGGAGGCACTTATTTTTTAACTATAGTTAAGCTCGATGCCCTCACCCGACACGCAGTATCAAAGTGATAAGTAGAGACCGGATTATATGCATTTGCATGTTTGCATACGCATTTCCATATTAAGCCTATTTTCACACGTTATTACATATTTTACCGAAAACCTAGTGATGATGCATATTTTCGCTATATTTTCTGGAAGTTTACCTAGTTAATAAATAAAATCTTACGTTTTAACTGGCAAAACATACTATCAGAACAGCTCTTAGTCAACGACGACCCACTGAAGAACTACGATCCACGTTGAGAAATGTAAATAAACAGATCTGATCAACAAAGAAAACGTTTCTTAAGGCACACTCTCGTAATAATTCCTATAAAAAAAATTGCCAAATGTGCCCTTATCCCCGGAACCAGTGGTAACTCGATGGGCGACGTGGGTTGAAGCTGTACTGTTTTACAATGAACATTTCGAGGCCATTAAAGGTGTAGTAAACGACTTTGATAGATGAGAGGCTATGATAGTTTGTCAGTAAAAGGAAGCATTTAACAATTCTAATATTATAGCCATAGCTGTGATTAGTATTTGTTTTTCACACATACCTATTAAAAAAAGTATTAAAAAGCTTGAATCTTAAGGTTTGACGTTGACTGATTCTATTCAGTTAATGAATAAAATCCGCATTGCCACAGGTATTCCTGCTTAAACGTAAAGTTTGAAAATATTTTGAACAAAACCCAGGTTTTAAACCTTTGTGTCAAACTGATAGTTTGGATGAACTTTTTCAGAAACAATAACTGTTAACACAGCACCCAGTTTCAAATATTGCCCAGTTACAACACTTAATGTGGAACGGTCCATTTCCACTTATAAAAATATTTTGAGAGATCGAAGAAACAATCTTACTATTGAATATTTGGATCAGTCTCCCATTTTTTTACGTTTTTAAGTAAAAAAAAGTAAAATAATTGTTAACTATCGAATTTATAAATGTTATTGAACTACTTACTAATTGCATGCTGATTTCTAAATAAAAAATCTAAAAATACTATTTTTATATTATATAATATTGCATATTTTGACATTTTTTGACACTTTTCATGCATATTTTAAGCATTTTTCGTGCAATATATACATGCATATTTCACGCTTTTTGTGTTGCATATAATCCGTTCCCTAGTGAAAAGTATCTAGGCTAGCAATTTCTTCCACTAACAACAAAAATATCCACTTTTCTAAAAAAAGTTTCTATTAGTTTTGGCTATCTGAAATAGCATTTCAAATCACTTGAACAAACTGACGAAATATTAATTTGAATCACCAGAGGTCCCACATAGCACGCCTTCGACTTAGTAATTTCTGGATATTTTTTTTTATTTTTTATTTTTTTAAATGTTGGGTAGGTGCCAAAGTAAACAAATGACCCAGTGATATAGAACAATATTTACAAAAAACACGGAAGTGAATAGATTGTTAGTTTCTCACTTTGCAACACTATAAAAATGCTGTTTAATGCATTTCTGCAAAACCTTTCACTCTTACTGAAGCCATAACTGGTGGCATGCTTGTCTCTACGCAACCCTGCAAACTTGAAAACTCATCATTTCATTCGATATCTACAAAATGCAGCACCAAGCAACCGAAATAAAGTGAGGGTCCGACTTAGAGAGCGGGGTCCGTCACTTTCCTCTACTTTAGAGATCGTGGTTACGAGTGGTTAGTTTATTGATAATGTGATGAATATATGTGATGGTTGTCAGAAATAATCCTTCAACCGACGAATACTATGGACATTATTTGAGAAAAAATTAGTTAGTGCACACAATGTTTTCTCTGTTGCCTATACATGACAAGAGTCTGTGATACGTTCACTGTTATATTCTATATATAAAAATCAATGTTTGTCTGTCTGTCTGTTTGTCCTCTAAGCGCTGCTACACCGTTTGTCCGATTACGGTGAAACTTTGGGTTGTCGAGTGCGCGTCGGAGAAGGTTCGCGAAAAAAAAAAATCTCTTCCACATTACATCCTGTAATTTAAAAACCCACAGATTTTATCAGATTTCGATGAAAATTTGCACACATATACTTTAAAATAAACAGATATATACTGTCAACATTTGGTTTTCAGAAACACAACCCTCTCCCCCTTTCTATCCCATAATTTTTGCCAATGATTTTTGCACACATCCACAATTTTTATCCGATATCGACCGAACTTTTCACACGCATACTTTAAAACAAACGGAAAAATACTGTCTACATTTTGTTTATGAAAACCCAATCCCTCTCCCCCTTTCCACCCCCTTAATTTTTGTCATTGCTCTTTAAACATACAACACTACAGGCTAATACCAGGATGCTTCCTTCAAAAAGGCCATGGTAGAATTCCTTCCCGTTCCTTGTCCCTAGTCCCATCCCGCCTCTAATGACCTTAGCCGTCGACGAGGCGTAAAACAATAAGTAAAAAAAAATAATAATAATAATAATTGAAACATATAAACAGTTTTTATCCAATATCGATGGAACTTTGCAGGCGTATTCTTTAAAACCAACAGAAAAATAGTGTCTACATTTGGTTTTCAGAAACCCAAATCCTCTCACCCTTTCCATACCATAATTTTTGTCAATGTTCTTTATACAATACTAAAGTTTCGATCCGATTTTGAAGGAACTTCGCACACTTATACTTTAAAGCAAACAGTAAAATGTAAATATATCTGATTTACGTATGTGTACCCACTTTGAAAGCAGCGCATGCCTGGCTTAGCTAGTTCTTTATAAACTAAGAGAGAAATGTTAAAATGGTTGCAGCGCCTGCTGGAGACGAACTTCTCCCGCTACGAGGACCTGCGGTACCGACACCTGGACACGTGGAGCAAGGAGCACTACGCCATCAGCAAGCTGTTCGCCGCCAGGCACAACTTCACGTCAGTACACACTCGTTTCCAAATCTTCTTTTCATTTCGTTTTACAACAAAACTTTATTAGAAATCATTAATGATACCAGCTTGCGAAAAAACATATTCATTAAAACCAGCATAAGACAGTAACAATTTACTTAACAACACTTCATCGATAAAATTAACAACAACAGTTCTATTCCCCCTTCTGTTATAAACACACACCACCATCATCCTCAACCAATGTCCACCATTCCCAAAGAGGCGTCTCGAACTAACGGGAACCCAGAACCTTCATCCGCTGGTCAGCTCTTGTTTCTCTCCCTCTTCCGATGTCGTGGCGAATCCACAAACTGTAGCCCTTTTCTTGTCATTCATTGGTCGAGAACATGAAAATATATTAGTGTCATGAGGAATATTTTTTTCAGTTTTTAATTATATAATCAGGTGTATCGATCCTGAGGTTTTTATTTTATTTCTTTTTTACTGTCTTGTTACTTTAGCAGATGTTCTTTCTGTCTTTGAGTATCTCATCCAGATAGCCTCCGAATTTTATTTTATATCTCGCAGTTTTATTTTTGACTCCATTCTTTTATTTTGAGCATTGACAGGTATTCTTCCAAATTCTAGGATGTCTTCTGCAATATTTCCTGCATTGAGTGGCTTAGGATCCATACTAAACAATTATGTTTTTCTGGGGAAGTAATCTTGATATCCGGCTTTGCTAGAATTGTACTTAGTACTTCCCTGGGCGGTTTTTGTAAGATATACGCTGCCACATATTTTTTACACATCCAGATTGATTCCGCTTTTTCACAAGAAAAACGGTGTATAAGGGTATCTGTGTTCCCGCAAGTGTCACATCTATCGGTTGCCTTAAGATGTATGCGGTGTAGCTTCTCGTTGGTAGCCAGGGTCTCGTTGACTACTTTGCACCACAGGGTTTGGTTATCAGATGGAATTGTCCTATTGAAAATGTTTCTCCACACGTCTTTCCAGTTAATATCCGGGTATTTATTTCCTATTTTGTTGCTACGTTTATGAGCCGCTTGAATGACAGTTGTCTTCTGCTACTAGACGAAACGCTGACGAGAAATTCCATTGCCTTTCACTGACAATCTACAGTATGATATCCTAAGGTGATCTGTTGGTAATTGTTCATGTTTATCAGGTAATATAGCAACATGGCAGCTGTCGCTTGAGCGAAGCAAGCTCTCCGAGAGTGCGAATGGCACAGCAGACACTAGAAGGAAAAAACTATCAAAAGTGGAAGTAACTTTTATTTCGTGGTTCGTAAAGGTGTGGGTCGCGGAGCAACAGTGAAACGGATTAGACTAATATTTTCATATGATGTACGTACCTGAGGTTTACCCAACAGGATGGCGCTTTCCGTCTTTTTTTTGTGTCCAAATTGCGATGTTGCTCTAGGTTATAGACGTTATTTAATAACAGTTTTTTTTTTTCAGAACACTGAAAGAGAAGTACATATTCTGTTTAAATCGACATATTAATTATTAGTTTAATTAATTTACTAAAATTCGTTTGATGTTGATTTTACTTATACACTCTGGACAGCGACATTGTTGTTACAGCAAGTTAACATTACATATTATTTTTAAGATAATGAACGTTATTTGACGAAAATTATACTTAGCCAGCGAAGAAACGAATTGCTAAACTAGGACTACTGCATTCAACGCGTCATTTTTGACTGGTTTACAAGGTATTTATATAGAATCTATATTTTTTAAGTCACTGTTATAATATACTGGAAGGAATGATTTGCCGAAAAACTGAAATAAGGTATGTACTACGTCTAAATCAATATATTAATTATTAGTTGCTTTTATTACTGATGTGACTATCTCAGATACATGTAAATATTTCCAGTACGTCAAATTTAGATCGCAATACAATGAATGTATTCGTGCTCGGACAATAGCATCTATGAGTTTTGAACAGCAAAATTAGTAGAAGTTGTGGTTATGCAAAATGCAGATAGGACAGGACAATTGACAAATTTTTTTCACGACTAAATCACGATGATTTTTTTAAATAAATAATTAGCTTTGCTTGGCATGCGTTGCAATGCCTCTTTTCCTTTCTTAATTGGGTACAAATATGCAAAATAGACACAATTTAGTGTTCAAATTAAAGGAAAAACAATGATTTTTATCAATTAAATTAATATTGAAAAAGTTTATTGTAGTACTTACACAAAATATACGATGTTTTTGTTCTTTCGTTTTCTGGAAAGAAAAAAAAATAGACCAATGGTTTTTGTTCGGTTTTGATAGTGCTTAGCACACCTATGTTTGAAAACAGAGCGGTGTGGTAGCTCAGTGGTTAAAGATCTTTTTTTCAAACGGTTCTTGGCCTGGTCCCAGTTTCAAATTCTAGTGTAAGCAGATTTTTTAAGAGTTTTATACGATCAATTGATTAGTATGGCCCCCTCGGTAGGATCTAATCAACCATCGTAACCGGATGAATGTTATAGAAATGCATAGCAGACGAACAAATCAAAAAACAAACAAACAAACAAAAAAACCAACCAAAAAACAAATAAACCAACCAACATTCATTTTTATGTATTAGATGACATGGAATCTCAGCCACAGAAGGTCCAGCGTTGATCATACGTTAAAATCCAGCTCATAAAAATGACTGCTCCCATTGGGATTTGAACGTGGGACCACAGACATTTGGAAGTCAACGAAGTAACCAAGGAGCCATCAGACCCATCTGATTTACAATACATGTGTGCTAAGTAGTATCAAAATCGGATAAAAGCTATGGGTTTGTAGGAACAACGATGGCATAAACTAAGGGCGGGTAAAGGAGGACAGGAATTAGCATTTGTAAACAAAATGCAGACAATATTTTTCTATTTGTTTTAATGTATGCATATGCATAATTCCGTCAAAATAGGATAAAAACTATGTGTTTGTATGAAGAGCGTTGTCAAAAATTTCAGGAGTGGGGGTAAAGGTGGAAGGGGCGGGTTTTTGCAAAACAAAAGTAGACAGTATTTTTCTGTTTGTTTTAAAGCTTATGTGTGCTAAGTTCCAGCGATATCTGATAAAAATATCGGAAAAAATTGGGGGGGTGCATAGAGGAGAGAAGTTTTTTTTTAAAAAAAAAATAAAAAAAATTGTTTTGGTCAAAAACCTTCGCAGGCACGCACAGAATAATTCACCAAAGTTTCATCATGGTAAAGGAACGTATATAAGACGAAAAACCAACAAACAATCAAACAAAACCACCAAACCCACATTCATTTTTATATATTAGAAAAAGATTTAAGCTGCTTTCATAAGCTGCGAGTTACTGAAGTTACGGTATTTTCATACGGATGGAAGTAGTTGCATATTTATCGTGCTGATTGAGACCTGGACCAGGAAAAAAACCAATAACATGCGCTATAGCATAAGGTTTTAGGATTCCCAAGTTATTTTTAATTTAATTGGTTACCTAATTCTGACATCATTCATTCATTAGAACTTCTATCTGTGTCGCTGTGTAAACTACAACCGAAATATGTTCAAATTACAAAATAAAGTTATAAGAATTGCTTGACAACAATTCTATTTATTTAGACAACCGCAAAGAAATGAATTGTCAGAACACTACATTAAACAAGCTACAGCGGAGGTAATAAGTATTTTTAAGTAAAGTAATTTCAATTGCTTTCATGAGTATTTTCTTACTTAAATCATTACTTTTTTTTTACTAAAGTAGTTCGAAACTGATTGCGATCTATACAGCATAGGCTAAAATTAAAACTAATATCACGTGGAATGACTTAAGTTTGTAGCGTATCACCAGGGGGGGGGGGAATTATTAATTAATTCTTAATTAATTACGCTATACAGGATACTATAATTGAATATCAAAATGTAAATTATTCAAATGAGAATTGGATGATTCTGGGATTTGAAAACTGTCACAAAAGGACATTTTAATAAAGATTTTTACAATGGCATCTACAAATCTGAGCGTATTTACCATTACGTTAATAAACAAGAGGTTGTGCAATTTTCTAAGCAACGCTCAGACGTACAATGAGCCCTTTAAATGCAAGCAAACAAGTATAGTTGTACTTTAAAAATCTCACAATTATTCTAATACAAAGTATGTTACCAGTTATGATGATAGCAAACAGTCATGAATTTAATGGGTTGGGACGCCACGAATGATTAACCTGTCTGGATATTGTGGGCCATTTCCTCAATTGCAAGTTAATCAATTTTTTATAAAGGTGAATAACACGCCAATGCAATTGAATTTTGTTTTATTTTCGTGTCGTACCTCAACTTTATATTGTTTTGTAAATCAAATGTAACTAAATAAATGAATAAATATCTAACAGATGTCGCTGATGATGCTCTTGATATAGAGCGAAACGCGTACGACACGAAAATAAAACAAAATTCAATTGCATTGGCGTGTTATTCACCTTTATAAAAAATTGATTAACCTGTCATTCGACAGTTACACAGTCTAGCTCAGTGGTTTTATCAGATCAGAGCAAGGATCTTTATCTCAGATGCGCTTAAGGGTACAGTTTCAAAGTGAGTTGCAGGCTGAATGGCTTCGTAGAAACACATTACCGTTCCACGGCAGGTAGCTCTGGGCGGAGATGACCACCTGGTCGATCGTCGTAACTGGCCACGCCAGCAGTACGCGGCAAGTCGCAAGTTAGAAGTGCGCCTCAGATGGTCTCCAGGACACAAGTCAGCCCAGCACACATGGACCCCAAGCCGCCAATGACTCGTCTGGGCTCCGGAATGGAATGATCCTGGCTGGCCTCCCGACTGGAGGGAAGTCAGGAAGGAAGTGTCCTCGTCTTTTTCTGCCGCCACGGAGGTAAACTCTCACTCCGCCTCTTGTGGCTCCAAGACGACATAGAACATAAAATTCCCCGAATCTTAGTACTATGTTCCCTGTGATTGGCTGACCATCTGACGTCATGTGAATCTGTAGCTTCTCTTCGCCACGTTAAGTTTCGGCAATCTTCGAGAGCCGATGCCTCCTTCGGGAGGAAGGAATTCTGTTTACGGCCTGCCCGACAGAAACCCCTAATTCTCTTACCATTCTGCCAACAAGGCGCCAGCCCGTCTGCCCTTCACTGAAGCGTAAAATCCTTGCCTCTCACCCTTTCATGCGCATCTTTCGAACATACAGTGGACATCCCAAGAAATGGAAAAATATTCTATTCCTTTACTTGATATACCATAAAAAGTGATATGTAACGGGGAGCTTAGCGAATCGTTACAAGTTATAAAGATTTATTTTTAATTTCAGTTGCCTTTACTGATGCCATATTTCAGCCGCATGTAACCCTGTCAGTCATTCAAACATTGTAGTATCGATATGGATCACGAATAGAAAAAAAGGAAGGTGTCAGAACCCGTGCAGATTTTTGATCAAGTTTATATCGCCATCTATTAATATGCATGTTATTGAATTATTGTTTTTCTGGCTGCAATTTTAGCATAATTTGTGGTTAGATTGTAATGCTACCTCGACTAGGATGACAACTGAAAGTTTTTGGTAGAGCGCAAGGCACGAGGAATTACATTGAACTTTACTTTGTAACACTTCTATTTATTTAAGCAACTGCAAATAACTGAATTGCCACAACACTGAAAGAAAAGTATGTATTTCGTTTAAATCGGCATATTAATTATTATTTGCTACTTTTTACTGAAATTGATTTGAATTAAATTAGTTCCAAATTGAACGCTATCTATGCGCCATTGATACTAATATTACATGGCTTATGGTAAGTAGTTAAGATCTATTTTTAGTATTTTTCGTTTTTACTGAGTTCATATTACTGGGGTCATTTTTTCAGCTACACGTAAGCTGTGTCAGCCGTTAAAACATTGCTTTTCATCACATATAACGAAAAATAAAGATATAAAAACCTGTGAAGATTTTGAATCAAGTTTATATCGCGATGCATGATAACATTAACATGCAATATAGGGAATGTATTAAATAACGTGTGATTGCAGGTTTGATTTTCTAGAAGCAATGTTAGCGGAGTTTGTGGTTAGGCTGAAATGCAAACTGGACCAAGCTGACAACTGTTTTGCTACAGCACAAGGAACGAGGAATTACATTGAGCTTTATTTTACAACAATTCTATTTAGCTTTGCAATTGAAAAAAAATTAATTGCCAGAACACTCCTTTCAACTCGTTATTTTTTACGGGCTTTGGGGCTAGTAATAATAATAATAATAAATTGAATCTAGTAGTATGATTACCACTTGTAATTTAGTAGGAAAGGCGACACAAATAATAATTACATTACTGATCTGATACGATCTCGCAAAAAGTATCATCAGACGACAGCTTATCGCGAAACTGAATTTAATCACTAATATCGACTGGTTAGTGTGGAGACTGATTTTCAGCACGTACTTACGAATTTACTCGTAATTGCTAAAAGAGTGAACAAACAAAACGAGTTCGTTTTGTTAACCAAATTTTGTACACATATTTGAAAAGTATGCAACGAAAGTTTGTTGCTGTTGTGTTTGTAGTTGACTTGTCGGCCACAGCGGACTGCAAACCCTCACGTAGGTATTTTGGCCGCGAAGAGTACCGAATCTGAAATGATCAGTCACAGCCTTTTCACATTGGAAGCACGCTTGAATGCACCCATTTGTATCAGTCAGGGGAGAATTGTCTGAAGACGATATGCATGAAAAGGCAAAATGGCTAATTCGAATCTAACACAGTTATAACAGAATTCCTAAGTCTTTGCGTGTAACTCAGGTGGTAGAACGCCTGACTGCGGTCTGGAAGATAGTAAGTAATGTTTGAGATTAGTATCTTAACTAGTGTAGCCCGTGACCGTTTATTGTGTATCGTCACGGGTCTAGAATAGTTCCAGTTTTTAGGATGAAAGATTATGACAGGTTGACCTGATTTGACCAAATATAAACTTGACCTGTGTTTCAGGATGAATAAAATCTCTTGAGCTTGAGGAACTCAGAAGCATTAATAAGGGTAGGTATTAAACAAAAACAGGGACGATAGCGGAAACGTATAAATGCTTAAATACGAACTTGACTTGTATTTGACCCTTAAACTTCACTCTGCAAAATTTAAAAATTGCTGTTCGCTTCTAAAGCATCGCGTTGTTTTATTATTGAGACTGGGTAAACATTCATAATGTAATCATGTCATAGGATCTGTAACGGCCAGAGAAATTAATACACATTCCATATTATTAAACAATTGAACAATTCTGAAGAAACCAATCACTAGAATAGATGATTCGGTAACATGTTTGGTTTGATGTCCACTTAAAATAACCTAATAACTCAGGTACAGTGAACATGAATAGAGACCAATAACGAAAGTTGTCATTAAAATACGTAATAAGTAAATAATCGTAATGTATAAACTTTGGTCAAGCAACGACATTGGCGAAAGTTTTAATTAAATTGAAATTTATCCTAAGCCAATGACAATTGGCACCGAGCGTGGTGGTGTAACGGATAGCGTTCTGGCCTCGCATTCGGGAGGACGGTGGTTCGAATCCCCGTCCGGGCATCCAGATTTGGGTTTTCCATGGTTTCCCCAAATCACTACAGGTGAATGCCGGGATGCTTCCTTCAAAAGGCCATGGCCGAATTCCTTCCCATTCCTTGCCCCCATCCTTTCCCGTCTCTAAAGACCACGTTGTTAAAAAGGGACGTTAAACTGTTACAAAAAAAAAAAAAAAAAAAAGACAATTGGCATTCGTGGTTACAGCAGAGACCACGAGTAATTTAATTTTGTAAAAGTTTTTTTTAAGTTGCTTTCATTAGCAACATGTTACTGAAAAGCAGATCCACGTTTTTTCAGACGATTTTTTTAACAATGAAACGCTACAAAAATCAAACTTGATGAATGTATTGGGCCAATTAATTTGGTAGCAGCTGCTTAGCTATTAAGTTGTGGACATAACCACGAATTTCTTCTGATGGTATCTCTGGTCGCTGTTTTGCGAGCGAATGCTGTCACGTGACATAGTACTCCAGCCAATAGCTATCGAGGTTAGTGAATGAGTGAGCTAACGAAATTATATACTAGATGAGTTTCTCAATTCTAAACGTGAGCCAGTGGGGTTAGTATTAAGTAATGGTAGAACGTGTTGTGTTTCAGGCAGCGCATCGTGTTCTCGGACCAGTGGGGCATGCAGGTGTCAGAGGGGGTGTACAACGGGATGGTGGGCCAGATCCAGCGAGGGGAGGTGCATCTGGGGGTGGGCGGAATCTCCATGACTCCCGACCGGCTCGACGTCATCGACTACCTCAAGCCCGTCGGCCGCTTCAGGTAAGTTACTAAAATCTTCAGTTCATTATTTAGTAGACGTTATGTTATAAGCTCTTTTCTTCTCTTTTTTTTTTTTTAATCTTTTGAGGAGTGAAATATTTACATCCCATCTTAGCAACAAACAAATGAACTACCATCCAAATATATTGTTTAGAGACCAGATGCTGAAGTTTAACAGTACACCAAAATACCTGGGTGTGACATTAGGCAGTTCCCTGACCTACAAAAGTCACCTTCAGAATACAGCTGCCAAGCTTAAATGTCAGAACTGCTTACTTCAACGGCTGGCAGGAACTTCATGGGGAGCTGATGCAAATACATTACAAACAACAGCCATAGCCTTGGTTTACTCCACAGCTGAATAGTGCTCCAGCATATGGCTTAATAGCTCTCACATCAACTTGGTGGACGTTCAGCTTCGCCATACAATACGCATTATAACTGACTCGCTTCTGTCAACACCTTTTCAGTGGCTGCCGGTGCTCAGCAACATCCCACCACCTCGTATCAGAAGGCAAAAAGTTCTAATAAAATTATGGTAGAGAATTTTGAACAATAAGGCTCTTCCCATCCATGGAGATATTAGGGAATACAAAACACGGCTGAAGTCACGTCGCCATGCCTGAAAGACTGCTGTCAGTCTAGCATCTAATTCCTTCAGCCCTACAGATAGCTGGACAGCGGAATGGACATCGTCAACACCACAGGGCATAGTGAAAATTACCAATCCCAGCTCAAATTACCAGGATTTGACTTACCGCGGTCAATTTAGTGTAAGAACGGGAATAACTGCGTCAACTCTCCGCACCTGGGGCTGGGCAGATTCTCCGTACTGTGACTGCGGTGAGGTTTTACAAACTGTCACACATTGTGCAGGACTGTCCACTGCGAGCCTTTCCTGGTAGTCTGGAAGACCTAAATTTGGCTACGCCGGAGGTGGCGGCTTGGTTGGAGCGCCTCGAAGTGACATTGTAATGGTTGTGACTGGAGATCCTGTCTCAGTGGTCAGCTGCGGGCATTGTACGCTAACTATGTGTATATATGTGTGTTTAGAGTGTTCATTACAGTATAATTGTAATTGAATTGTCTAAATGTTTTATAGCATCATACTCAAAATAAAAAGGACTGAAATGGGACGAACGCCGAAACGACTAAGGTTATTTCAAACAAATACCAGATCATTGTATTTTTAACAAGCTCTTATTAGCTTAATCTGCATGTATGTATCAATGTAATGGAATAATTCATTTTAATTTACACCCAAACACAGAAGTAAGTTTTATTTGAAATTTTGAACAAATATAAAGAACCGGTGATAACATAATAAGTATGTCATGGTTTTGTCATAACTTTGAGAATGAAAAAGAGAAATGCCAACGCAGCAATTAGTCGTCTGTAACCTATGCAATCAAACGAACACCATTGTTAAGCAGGTAGCAAGCACATAGGCGTCGGGTCCAGTACTTTCTTCAGAAGCAGCTGTCCACTAAATGGAAACACGAAATTCAAAATACCTTTCTATGTTAAAAAAAAAAGTCTGTTTAGATTACGATCAATTAGTTTCTTTGATGGCAGACTAGCTTATGTAGCTATCAGTCCCGTAAAGTTACTGTATTGTCTTCAAATAGAAGAACTTGATTGCTCCAACCTAACAGGATGAGTTTCACGTAATGTTGGCACTTTAGATGGAATGGCTAGGTTACGCGAGTGAAATAATTGTAAGTTCATTGTCAGTCATGAAATGCTAAGACTCGAGTGTACCTATATCTTCAGTTTAGTTTCTACACTAAAAATAAAAATAAAATATAATTAAAAAAACTAAACTAAAACGCTTTTGTAGCAATGTGAATCAGAAAGTTAAAAATAAAATTATAGATGAAACAAAACTAAAAAAACTCACCTTTGTTAAAATGTGAACTAAAAAGTTAAAAATAATTTTTAATTATAAAGGTTTCGTTTCACAATGGTAAGATGTCACACAGTTCATTACAACTTAATTTTCTGAATAAGCTTAAAAAAAGAATAAAGTTATTGACCAAAAAAATAATGTAAGAAAAAGCGTGGGATGTTCTCTACTCGCCTTTCATACAAGCTGCTAATTAATGAGGATCCTCATAGATACCAAACCTAGCGAGGGGACTATTTCGTGAAGGCTGCAGGGATTGAACGGACAGTCCAGTCCCATCAGGTTTTATAAAAAAAAGATCATGTACGCACCAGTAGCTACTGCTCAGCGTAAGGGAATATGGTTACTACAGCAGAATTTGTTTTTGTACCTTGTTGGGGTGAACGCTTTGAAGTGCTTCGTTGCTGAGAAAGCCAATAGTTTCAAACATCAAGCAAAATTGGGAAATGTTTATTTTTGTAGCATAATGCAAATGATATTTTATGTTCTGTTGCTGAAAATTTAAGATTCATCTTTCTGTGAAGTATAATAAAAACGTTATTGCTACTTCAACTCAGGAATTACCAAGGTGTTCTTTGCTTGTGCTGGACATTGCTTGGATTTTTGACAGCAGTATAAATCAAATGATTTATTAATAATGTTGTGCGGAAGTACCAACAATCACATCATTCATCCAAAACATATAGTACCTGCTTCCCGAAAAGAATCAGTAGTCACATCATTAATCATTAATCCAAAATCCACAACTGAAGATTCGTTTTTTTTTCCTTTTTCGTTTCAGCCATTTATGGACTACGATTACGCAACCTCATTTCCTCTTATAAGTTTCCTTCTTCCGTCGCCAGTTCTATTTCATTCTCTGGCTCACTTTTGATTTTTCTTCCTCTGAAAATGAGATTCATTGTTAATATGGTCTTTTTTTTATTGAATTGCATCGCTCAGCATGAATTAAGATAAACAACATATCATATTAGTTACTTCCTTACTGACTATTTATCATAGGGTAACGTTCATTTCTTAAAGGAGGCAACAATTGTATAATATCTTCAGGTATTGAAGTAGGTTTTGCCTAATTTCCAGCAACCAGACGAATATTGAATAGATCACTAACTAATGTATTAAAATACATATTTTACTAATAACAAGTCAGAAACAGTACAAGCCGACACAACTTACAAATTGAGAAGATTTGTGTCCGTAGCACAGTACAGATATAATGATTTATGTCGTAGACCAACCGTATAGCATGAAACGAGTCTGCCTCATCGCGTTATAACGCTTTTGTTAATTGACTTGGGGAGACGAGTCACCAGTGTAATGATGACGTCACAACTGAATACATGTTATGAAGCCCGATTTCCTTTTCACAGACTCCTTTGACTTGTTTGCTGTTCACCAGACCTAACTTTGTTATTTTAATTCCGTCTTGAATTCAACTTCCCCCTTTAGCGTCAGTCCGTCATTATTTTTGACTGAATGTTGCCTTTTTTAATTGTGTTTACATTAACTGAACACTCGTTTCTTTTATTGTTTGCATTATTCTGACTGACCATTTTAAATTCAGTCATCATTCCAGTCACGAATTTTTTTTATTTCAGCTAGTTGCTGACTCTCCCTAATGCTCGAGAAACAATCAAAGCAACATAAGCATTTTCCCTAGTTACATTGATGAAGTGTGGAATTATCTTCATGTTAGTTCCGAAAATAAACAGCAACTTACCTTGTAAGGGAACGCATGAATTTATGCATTTCGTTGATCGGAATAATAATATTTTGTTAACAATATATGGTGAATCAGAAATGATCATGGCTTGGGGATGCAGAATGCAACGGGAAACCACTGCTTTAAAGACCCAAAGTTTATCCTCTGAAATTGTGTATGGGGTACGAAGGGTTGGTCAATTTGCTAAAGAAGTAGAAGGAAAGAACTGTCGAGGTAGACAAAAATTAGAATGAATGAAGCAGATAATTGATGAAGTAGGTTGAGATGAAGAGGTTAGTCTAAGACAGGAAGAGATCGAGCGAGCATTGCAGTAAACCATTCGAGAGACTGACGACAGCAGTAATAATAATATTGGTTTTGGCGAGGCTCTCAGCTGGCTGAGATAGCAGTCATGGAGACGGGCGGAAATAACAAGACAGTAATAACTCGCGCCAGCTGGACGGTCGACCACCCTCGAGACAGAGAGAATGCGGGGGTAACGAAGACAATACGAAAATGTTTGAAGCAATTAAGAGCCAGGTAGCAAATTAGGGACTTTTCTGGAAATTAAAAAAAAAAAAAAGCATAACAAGGTGTACTTGTTTTCTATAGAGTACGCTTGCCACAATCGAACTAACCAAAGCTAGGAGTATTATTATTTTTTTTATATTTTTATTTTTATTTTGTTACAACTTTTTACAGCCTAACATCTAGTATCTAAATTAGGCCATATTTACAATAACAATATGATTAAGTTGTTACATAGATTTCCGCTACCTGGTGAAATCAAGTGAATTGTTGTTTACACCTAGAGTACTGTTGTAAGTATAGGCATTTTATTAGAAAAACTTGACTACATTTAGGTTAATTTTTTAATAAAAGAAAACTAATATTAGTAACATAACCCCTTAATTAACCCACCACCACTAGTTTATTACAAATTTTACTACGCTACTGCTAACTACAGAATAAAAGTCAGTTTTTGTATGATAGATCTTCAGCGGGGTCCACGTCCTCTGGAATTCCTTGAGGTCTGGCCCATCAGATGCGGTTATGCGATTTCTGGAATGACCAAGACCGTCCAGGGTCTTCAGAGGGATCGCCACCGGCTTCCGGTGGCTGTGAATCCCAAATCCTATTTATTTTTTATTTATTTATTTATTTATTTATGGTCGTTGGCTTGCGCCAATTGACCAGCTGATTAATTACAATATTTTACAGTTCCATTTAGTCTAGACATAGTACAATTTATTTCTATTATAAACATTAATATATCTTTTGATTCGGTATTACCTATAGATAGTAGTACGTTTTATATCCATGATGGCCAATGCGGTGATCAACATTCCTGTTATACAGGTATATTACACTTGTTGGATTTTTCATACATAATTGACTATTCTATTGAAAATGTTGTATTACATTGGAGTGGTAATTAGTTTAGACATAGTACAATTTACATTTATTGTGACCTTCATGTATCATTTGTTTCGGCATTACCCATAGATTGGAATACATTTTATATAAGTAATAATCAATGAGATGAGTAAGGTAATTAACAATCCTATTACAAGTTTTACATTGGATTGTTTTGTCAAACAATTTAAACTGGGTATTTTGTATTTTTCATTCGGACTTTTATAATGAATAAGTGTGTGAATAATTTCTCGTCTTTTACTTTATGATTTGAAACGTGAGTCTATCATGTGGGTATTATTTTATTGTAGTGTATTAAATTTTTCCTTAGCAAGCTTTTATCTGATTATTGGTTGTCTATATCTGTCATTAGGTGATATCTCCTATTTTGATGGGAAGTTTAAAGTTTTAGGTTGGACTCATGTAGAAATCGGGCTAGTGCTCCATACACATCTTGTCTTTGTGACATCAAGAGGGAGGTTACGGAGGTCGGAAGAGGTATATTTAGTTTTACTAGAGTTTTGTATAGTTTGTTTTGGGCGTTCTTGTACTGATTGCAAGCTAGGATGATGTGATTTAAATCCGCTACTTCTTCGTGGTCTTCCTGACAAGAGGGTGATTGGAGCACTCCTATTCTATATAGATGGCTTGGGAAACTTCCATGGCCCAATCTTATGCGGATTATTGATGATATGTGCCTTCTGCTCATTCTGCAGGTTGCAAACCAAGGTTTGGGTGGAATATTGGGTTGAATTGAAGCGTAGTGCTTTCCTCTGACCGATTGGGTTGTGGACCATGATTCTGACCAGTCACTAATATATTGTTTCTTGATAATAGGTATAAAGTCAGTGTGTGGCAATTGAATGAATTGTCTCTCTCCGTGTGATAAACTATCTTTTGCTAATATGTCGACTGCTTCATTGTGTTGAATTGACGCATGACCTTTGATCCATACTAGGTGTACATCTTTCCCTTCTACGTAGGCCGCATGCATCAGTTGTATAATGTCTACTAAAATCATATTGAGGTCACTATGTCTATTTGGGTTGTCTAGTTTTAAGGCTACGCTTTTCGAATCTGTTAGGATCAGCATTTTACTGTATCGCTTGAATCCGTATTTTATTGCTTCTCTGATTGCGAGGGCTTCGGCTGTGTATATCGAAGTTTCTGGTGGTAGACTGACTTGCTTAGATACTTTTGATTCAGGACAAAAGTAGGCGTATCCAACTCCGTCGGGGGATTTGGAGCCGTCAGTGTAAATGTGGATGTGATTCGGCCACGTTTGAGATAAGAACCCCTCCGCTAAGGATTTTATTTTCCCACTTTTCATAATCCAATTTGGTAGATAGTGTATATTGGGTTTGAATCTTAGAACCTCGTAGTCTTTTGAAAAGAGGGGTAGCATTTCATTTTGGATAATTAAAGGTGCCATAAGTTTTATTTTTTCGTAGCTTAGGATCAACAAAGGAGTTCTTGAAATGGTGGACATATCACTTTTCTCCATCACTTTTGTATAATCTATGGCCTTTTTCATTACAGGGTGATTTGTAATTGCTGCTCGCCTGGTTAAGTAAACCGATGCTAACAGCTGACGGCGGATGACCAGAGGCATTTCCTTTGCCTCCACTAATAAAGCGTTAGTTGGCGTGGACATCATCGTTCCTAAGCATATTCTTATGGCTCTATATTGCAGGATGTCTAATTTGCGGAGTATATACTTGGGTGCATTACCGTAACAGTGGCTTCCATAATCCAGGATTGGTCTAATGAGTGCTCTGTACATAATTAGAAGAATGGCAGGGTCGGCTCCCCACCAAACACGTGATATCGATCTTAAGACGTTCAGGTGACGTTCCGATTTGGTTAAGATTTGATCGATGTGTTTTTTCCATGTAAGTTTGCTATCAATCAGTAGCCCGAGGTGTTTGACTGCTGTTCGTGCCGGGAAAAGGTAGGGCCCTAGCTGAATCTCCGTCTCTCTGAGGGTGCATTGTTTCCGGGAAAAGATTACAATTGACGATTTCGTTTGCGATATAGTTAATCCTAATTGAAGAGTCCATTCGTATAGCTTTTTGGCGGCTTCTTTTAATCTCCAGATGTTTATGCCTTGAGAGGGAGACCATGTGTAGACGCAAACGTCATCTGCAAATTGCAATACTTTTATCGATGGGCTGAATATATTTTCTATGTCAGCTATATAGATGGCAAAGAGAATGGGACTGAGAATTGCTCCTTGCGGAATTCCTTTAGTGACAATGCGTGGTCCGTATAGAGTATTGTCCTGTTGTCGGATGTATATGGTCCTACAGCGAAGGAGATTATATATACCACGCAAATATACTTCCGGGAGTTGTAATGTTCTAATCTTTTCAATTAAAGTCGGTATCTGGACATTATCATATGCTCCTGTTATATCCAGGAATAAGGCTGATAGGTATCCTTTATTGATAAAGGTGCGTTCTATATCGAGGGTAAGTATACTCAGATTGTCGTTTGTACTTTTCCCTTTTCTAAATCCGTACTGTGTTTTCGGTAACTTGCTGTGGTGCTCCAGCCACCATTCTAATCTCGTTTTGATTATTCGTTCAAATGTTTTAGCAATACACGAGGAAAGAGCTATAGGGCGATACGAGTTTGCACAGTTACTATCTTTACCCGGCTTCTGTATTGGTATAATAATTTTGTGTTGTCCAGTCTTCCGGGAATTCACTTTTGGACAATATGTTCGTAAACAGATGTAGCAATATTAATTTAGCTCTGGGTGGTAGGTGAAACAGCATCAGATAGTTTATATTATCTATTCCCGGCGCTGAGTTGGTTGACGTTTTGAGGGCCATGTCCAGCTCCTCAAGCTTGAACTCTTTATCTAAAATATTTTGTCGATTCTCTTCCTTGGAATCATTTGAGGGGCTTGAGAGACTTGGTGGAACTGTAGGCGGAGCAATTTTATTGGCGAATTCTTCCATCCAATTTGTTAAGGATTTCATTCCTGTAGGTTTTTTCCGAAATCTGTTTATGGTATTCCATACTGTGTTCAAAGGTACATTCTTGTTTAGCTTGTTGCAGAATTCCTTCCAGCAGTCTTTTTTCCTCGTTTTCAGAATTCTTTTGGTTTCAGCGTCGGCTTTTTTATAGTTTATAAAATTTTCCCACGTTGCTGCTTGTTTGTATCTAGTTAGTGCTAATTTTCTTTTGGCTGTTGATCTGGAACAAACTTCATTCCACCATGGTACCGGGATTCTTTTTCCTGTCGTTTCAGGGTTACATCGAGGAATTGATTTTTCTGCTGCGTTGTTTATGATTTTTATAAATTCTTGATATTGATGGCTAATTGTGTTTGTGAGAACAAACATGATCTAATTCTGTCTCTATTGCCTGACCGTATTTGGCCCAATTGGCTTTCCGGATATTCCACTTTCTATAGGGTAGTGAATTCTGTGGTTTGGTCCACTGTTTGGTTGATATAATGATTGGGTAGTGGTCCGAGCCCCATGACTGCTGCAGGTTATGCCAATGAAAATCGGTTGCCAGGGAGGGTGAGCAGATAGATATGTCTATTACAGATTTTCGATGTCCAGGTTTTGGGATTAAAGTTGGTGAACCGTCATTCAGTACATACAGGTTAAGTTCATCTATTATTTCCATGACAGCTTCCCCGAATGTGTCGTTTAATTCGCACCCCCAAGTTGTGTGGTGTGCATTTAGGTCTCCGCATATTAAGAACGGTTCCTCTACCTGCTGAATAAGTGCTCGCCATTCTCCGCTTCTAATTTTTGTTTTGGGAGGGCAATAAACGGAGATAATGGACAATTTCGTATTATGTACTCTTACCCTAACTGCAATGGCTTGGAATGAATTTATGCGCGTGTGGTCAATATAAATTGCTGTAAATGGAATCCTGGTTTGTATTGCTATGGCTACTCCTCCTTTTCCATCCTCTCTGTCGTTGCGTAATATGTGGTAGCCTTTGAAGTGGAGGGGAGTATCAGGTTTTAGCCAAGTTTCTGATATTGCCGCTATTGATATGTCATTTCAGCTTAATTCTCTTTGAAAGGATTCTCGATTTGCTCGAATTGATCTAGCGTTCCATTGCAGAACTTTAAATTTGGCCATTGAGTTGGAATATGTTAACTAGTCTTTCTAGAACAATTGAAGGGTTTAGTGAATTCTCTGGTGACGATCTTGCATCTTTAATTAAAAACATAATAAGATTGAATATTTTTTCTATTAGGCTTTCATTTTGTGGATGTAATAATCTCAGTATGAGCATAAGGAACATTGTGCTGCTGATTCGTTGGAGGCTGTATGAGGTTTGTGGTTTGAATCGCTTCGCACGGAGGGGAAGCGTAAGGCGCAGTTTCCGTCTGGTCCGTTTGGGCCGAGTGTAATTGATGGCCTGTGATGATTGGAGCGGTGGGGCCGTTATATGTGTACAGGAATTTCCTTGTATTCAGATCTGCGTTTTCTTTAGTGAATCTTGTATTTTTAAAGGATTTAGGGCCTTTGGTCCAGACATATCGATTGGGAGAATTATTGTTATTATTGTGCTGTAAGGTACTGGATGGTTCGGGTTGATTCGAATCTACTTGCACTGTTTGGAAATGTCTATGCTTTGGAGGCTCGGCTGTGATTTTTGCGTAGCTGTGAGCCATTTCACCGTATTGGTTGGGGTGGGAGGCATATATTCTATTAATTTTTTCCGCTCGTCGTCTCTGATATTCTGGGCAATTTTTGTCAGTGGCAAGGTGATTTCCGTTGCAAAATATGCAGCATGGGTTGCCCTGAGAGGGGCAAAGTTTGTAGTCATGAGGCCCTGCGCACTTGCTACATCTTTGTTGGCTACGGCATTGCGCTTTGACGTGATTATAGCGTAAACATAGGAAACACTGAATTAGTGGAGGGATGTAAGGCTCGACTTTGCATCGCATTCCGTAGAGGTAAACATATTCAGGAAGAACCTGGGATTTGAAGGAAAGTAAGCAAACTGGCAGATCTCTGAGGGTTGTCTTCCCGTTGTTTAGGTATCTTTTAGAGAAGCGTTTGACGTTAATCACTTTATACTGACTTTCAATGGATTCAGAAATTTCCTTAATGCTTAAACTAGTGTCTACGTTTCTAATTACGCCCTGTCTTGTTGTCATAGAGGTTGGGATATATGCCTCCAAGCTGATTTCTTTAAAGGATTCTAGCGCAACCAGTTGGTTTGCTGACTGCCCCGTTTTACATTCAATTCTGACTCTGTTACGCCCCGCTTGTACAATGTTAACTATTTTATCTTTTAGGTGGCTATGATTCTGAAACAAAAATTTCCCCAACGCCATGGGATGCCATTTACCCACGTTCCCGTCTATGCTTTCTATTATCACAATGAATGGACCATTGTCCGATGCACTAATCTGTTGTTAACACTGTTATTGTTCCTGGCTCGCGTGGAGTTTACATGATCGTTCACTGTTGACTGCACACTGGGAAGCGCAAGCTGCTCACCTGCTAGTACCGTTGTTGGTTTTGGCTGCTCGTTGTCTGCTGCCAACTGCATTCTGATGGTTTCTGTTTCTTCTTGCTCACTGCGTCCCTCTTGTCTCATCTTCTTCTTCAGGGAGGAGTCGAAGTTTGCAGATGTTTCTGTTGTTGGTGGAGAGCGAGGGCGATTCTTTGCAGTTTGCTGGCGCTGATTTGTTTGTAGATCTTCCGTTAATGTAGCTGATGGTAGTGGTGGAAAATGGTCTTGGTACTGCAGTAGGGGGGGCTGGTCTGATATGTTGAACGTCTCACATTGCTGACTGAAGTTGTTGATCGGTGTTGAAGATGACTCACTGTCGTAGCACGTTTGTAGAGCTGTTGCTATTGATTGTCCTGTATCGTAAAACTGCCCTTCCATTACTGTAACTTTACCTACGGCGAAGACAAGGTTGTCTTGTCTGCCACAAGCAAAGTTAAAGTAACACCACAAACAAAGTTAAGCTAACACACACACTTGCAGAAATGAGGAAATTTGTTCACTGCTCTGAGCCTACGAGGAAGTTACCGGTTCGGCGACTCAATGCGAACTGGACCCAAATCCTATTTGGGTCAATACGGTGCTGAGGAGGTGTATTACATCTCCTTTGTTCTATCAAGTCACAGTTTGTTTCCTCTTGTATAATTTCTTTTATATCTTACGTAAGGAACTTAATTTGATAGCTGTCTCCTTTCCATTTTGCTGCCACATCATTTTAATTTTTTCAAGTGAGAAAAATAAACAATAATAAAGTATAATAATAGTCTCTTTTTCCTCTTCATCATGGCATGCAACGGTTGGCAGTCAATGCCCGCGCCGCTTAGTAGGCATTATACCTTCCTGCTGATGTAGTAATGCTTTGTCAGGCTATCCGCCGCATACCATAAGCTGACTAAGACTTGAATGCAGCGAAATGTTAAGGAGAAAGAAGTCTTTAACTACGGTATCGTTTACTGTTCAACAAAAGTCTTTAACTACAGTATCAATTATTATTATGTTTCGTTATATAACACGCCTTTCAACAAAACAAATAATCTCTCTCTTTTTTTTCTCTCTCTCTCCTTTTTCCTTCTCTACTACAAAATAAACTACTCTATTGTTAACTACGGATACTGTAATAATTGTCGGTCCAGTATTTGAGGAACGGCCTCCAACAGAAAACGGTGTCCTCCGGTAACACAGCGTCTAGCCCATCAGCCGGGTGCGTCGGCACCAAGCTAGGCGTATCTGATATCCTCCACTAGGCGATTTGTACAGCCGGTCGGCTGGTGTGTGCAGGCCGACGTTCATGTTCCGCGAGCCGGCGCTGGCGGCGGTGACCAACATCTACACGCTGCCCTTCTCTCCGCCGCTCTGGCTGTGCTTCAGCCTCTCCGCGCTGCTGCTGTCGGTGCTGGTGATCGCCTCTCAGCGCCTCGTCACCCGACACGATCAGCCGCCCCCCTACAGCGACGTGCTCATCGTGATGCTGGGCGCTATCTGCGAGGAAGGTAGTATCCTGTCACCATGGAGGAAGGAAATATATGGAGACGACGCAAGAGACCTTCACCACGTATTGAAGTGAAGCAGGGTGAGGAGGAGTGGGGGGGCATGGCCGGAGTGGAGGGGGCATGGCCGCTTCCATACAGACACGGGGAATATTTACAAAAACCTCAAGGGGACTCTAGGATAAAGGTGACGCCGCAATCTGGTGATGGATTATTATGTAACTCGATATGACAAATAAAAAATGAAGAATAAAATTTTTTGATATCCTGCTTAGTTTTCGAGATATTCCGTCCCAAATGTGAAATGGTTTTGGTTGAAATTCAGAAGGAAACATTGGTCAAAGTCAAATTTGATGATGGATTCTTATTTAAAAAGACGAGGCAAATGAAAAATAAAGAATAAAAATTTTCGATATCTCAATTAGTTCTAGAGATAGACTGTATCAAAAGTGAGGTTGAAATTGAGAAGAAAAATTTCGCAAAAGTCAAATTTAATGATCGATTCTCATGTAACACGACGAGACAAATCGAAAATAAAGAATAAAATTTTTCGATATCTTGCTTAGTTTTCGGGATATACTGGGAAGATAGCAATTGTCTGGAAGCGCAATATTGCCGCTGCCAGCACTGCGCATGCGCGAGCCTGCTTCACCAATTTAACGTCACTTCTCCTCCATATATTTCCTTCCTCCATGCCTGTCACAGCAGGCAGGGGTTATCATGGAGCAAAAAAAGAGAGGAGACCACGCAAGGGACCTTCTCCATACAACGACGTGACGCCGAGTGCAGAGCGGTGGGGTAGGAGGTCGCCATATTTGTAGGGTCAAGAAACACAAGGAATGTATACGAAACGGAAGAATTTCTTCGTTTTTAATCATCGCATTACTAAATATGAAGTCTTATGGAGTCACATTTATAAATACCCTAATTGATATAACCTACAAACATTAGAATTTAAGAAAAACAGACCGATGTTTTGAACTCACCAAGATGGCGGCTCCGGAGACAGGCTGCTTCACAGTTTAAGCGACACCTGGTCTCCCCTCTATTCCTACCTCCATGGGGGTTATCACTACATGCTGGTCACAGAGTCTGTGAGGGAGCCTCCATCAATTACGGTGAATAGCGGGGGGGGGAGGGTGTCAGCCGAAATTTCACGAAACCTCACCAAGGGGGAGGGGCGGTCAACGGAAATCTTACGTGACGTTTTGAAATTCTTGTGGAATGGTAGAGCTTCTTTTTTTTTAAAAAAAAAAAAAAATTCTTCAAATGAGGCGAAAGTCGATTTTAGGGGGGTAAAAAACCGACTTTAGGAGGGGTATAACCGCCCTTGGGAGCATGACACCTAAAAAAAAAGGTCTCAAAAAGTTGAGAGATCCTTCGTAGTGGGGGGGTCTCACGTCATTTTACAGGGGGAGTGTCCGACAAAATATCACCAAAGGGTGGGGGTAGGGGTCCGACCAGATCTCACGAAGTCTCACCAGAGAGGGGGGTGCCCGGAATTCCGGAAAAACACCTCACGTAATTAATGGACGCCCCATTACGGGATGCTCAACGGGAGTATAGAAAAAAACAACAAAATAAACAAAAACAACAACAACAAAAGAAAAAACAAAACAAACAAAGACAAAAACAACAAAAGAAAAAAAGATTTAAGCAGTGCTGGGATCGGCGTGGACACAACTATACTTCATCATTATTTTGTATATGTAGTTTTGTATATTATTTTTATACTGCTTACTATTTTAAAATAAATTTTATTCTTTGCATGAATCATTAAAGCGTTCGTACAGATAGTTAAAAATTAATGATAAAAAATCACGTCGTATGTAATTATTTAGATTACTTCTGTTCTATTCTCAAAACACATTTTTTTATTTATATTTATCTCTGATATTTATTCATCACAAAAGTCATACCAGTGTTTAGTAAATTTATTAATTTACAACGCGAAAAACAAAGGCCGTGAGCTTGTCTGTTCCACGTCAACGAAGTCACGGGCTATGCTAGTAATTAGGTAGGGAAAGAATTTTTCCTATTGGCCAGAGGCTCTCCCCACTATGGATGATATGGGGCGATGAGCTGAACAAAACTGGACTGCACGAGCTGATAAGAGTGTCTTGGGTCGGTCCGTTCGTTCGAGTTGATCGAGAGTCCAGAAGCGAGGAGGAGGTCGTTATCGACAGATCAGCCTGATGACTACGAAGTGATGTAGCGAGGCGACTTCACAGCTGAAAGACAGGTGGGAGCTACCAGTGATTCATAAGCAATGTAGAAGGCAAGGATTAAAACAACAGGCTGGGAGTGATATTTTATGGAGGGATATAAGAGAGGCTTTATTGTACAGAGATAATGTAATTAAATGTAAATATATACATTTACTTACAGAGAGATTTATTCATAAGTGCTACTGCTCACATGACTAAGAGGTTACCCACAGTTTACATGTCCTTCTCGGAAGTGGCAAGGCGGACAAAAGAAAAAAAGTTCGCTCGTCCACCACAGTAGGATCTTTGGATTCGGAACGATCCTTTGTGTGTTCGATCGCAAGCATCTCACAGTGGACCATTTGTAGCGAACTTTCTACATCTACATCCATACTCTGCAAATCACAAACATTGTGGGTGGCAGAGGGTGCTAAGCACCAATCCTAAACCCGGTCATTCCAATCCCGAATAGTGCGAGGAAAGAAGGAATACATATAAGTATCAGTACGGCATCTTATTTCTCTAATCTTATCCCTCCGGTCATTGCGACCTAAATAGGTTGGCGGAAGAAGTATTTCATTTCACTCGAAATTTAAATTTTTTCGCATATTCTCCAATAAATTCGAACGCAAGCTACGTCGTCTGTCTTCCAAACTACCCCAGCCCAATCTATGTATCAATTCTGTGACGCTTTCATAAGGGCTGTAACAACAAGTCACGAATCGAGCGGCTCTCCTCTGCACCCTCTCAACTGAGTCAATCAGAACCTTGCGATACGGATCCCAAACCCCACAACAATAATCCAGATGCGGACGCACTAGTGTTTTATACGCTATCTCGTTTGTTTGAGCATTACAATTCCTCAAAATAGACCTATGAATCGTAATTTAGAATTAGCCTTGCCTACGACGGAAGTTATGTGCATGTCCCATTTCATGTTGCTTTGTACTATCACCCCCAGATACTTCACGGAATCAACCGTGTCAACAGGTGAATTGTTTATTTTGTACTCGTGAACAAACTGATTCTTCTTGTTACTTATCCGCATTGCCTTGCACTTTTTGCAATTAAGTGTAAGCTGCCATTTACGGCACCAATCGAAAATAGCATCCAAATCACGCTGAATTTCTAAGCAATCGTCGGAGCACATTATTTCCCTATAGATAACCGCATCGTCGGCAAACAATCGCAACCAGTATTTGACGTTGTCACCTAGATCGTTTGTACATATTAAGAAAAGAACTTTGTATGGTGTTGTGACAGGAATGGTGAACCCGCCGAGGAACGCCTCCTCGCGCATCATGCTGACGTCACTGCTGCTGCTGTCGATGTTCCACATGATCTCCTACTCGGGCTGCATCGTGTCGCTGCTGCAGATGTCCAGCTCCAGCATCAACTCCCTGGAGGCGCTCTTCAACTCCCGCATGGACTTCGCTCTCATCGACGTGCCGTACAACCGCAACTACGGCAACGTGAGTACTGAAAGGAGCGCGTTCGTTCAGCTATCAAAATATTTGAGCCGCATTGTACGCTAATCCTATGAGCCAGATTCAGATTTTTCAAAACCATTGCATTCGATTTCGCGTGTGATTTCTTAGTAAGGTAAGTGCTCTGAGGGTAACAGTTATATCAAAAACTAAGGTGTTTCTCATGTTAAATGGCTGAACAGTTTGTAACATTACGGGGGTTCATTTAGGGCTTTATTTGAGCGTTTTAGGGGCCATACTGGGCCGTTTCAGAGTGTGTCGCCATTGTTTGAGAAGTGCGAGGAAGAAAAGTTGCACCATCGGGTGCTTAGTGGAAGAACGGCACCTTACCGAGTCGTCGGATGAGGTTGTATGTTAGGGACCGTGCACAAACTACGTGGCTTGGTCAGGGGGGGGGGGTTGGCTGGAAGGCTACGCTGGGCTACGTGGGGGGAGGGGGGTTCCGAGCCAGACCACGTAGCTATCCTTTCATAACATTTTTCACACTTAAAATGAGGAACAGAACTCACAACAGCATGTGAATACTTATTTCCCTCAGTTAATTATCTCCGTATGTAATTTAGAATAGTCTGGCAAGAGAAAACAGTACAAAATGTCTTCTGGAATCAAAAGGGAACAAAGCTACGTGCTACGTGGGGGGGGGGGGGGGTAGAGGCAAAAGCCACGTAGGGCAACGTGGGGGGGAGGGGGGGTTCACAGGAGGCCAAAATGGAGCTACGTGGTTTATGCACGCTCCCTTATAAGTAGGCGTGAGCTAGGAGAAGTGTGGCAGTCCATCGCCGAACGAGTGTGGGAGCGTATTTTTCTGCCCACAGGAAGAGAAAAAGTTGCACCGAGCGTGGTGGTGTAACGGATATCGTTCTGGCCTCGCATTCGGGAGGACGGCGGTTCGAATCCCCGTCCGGGCATCCAGATTTGGGTTTTCCATGGTTTCCCCAAATCACTCCAGGTGAATGCCGGGATGCTTCCTACAAAAGGCCATGGCCGAATTCCTTCCCCATTCCTTGCCCCCATCCTTTCCCGTCTCTAAAGACCACGTTGTTAAAAAGGGACGTTAAACTGTTACAAAAAAAAAAAAAAAAAAAAAAGAAAAAAAAAAAAAAAAGTTGTGCAAGAAATCTTTCCATTGAAGTGAAACATTATTAGTTTTTTTGGGGTTTGGTAATTGAATTATGATCAACGTTTATGGGGAGTAAGTTATTTGGCAAAGTGTTGGTTAAGAGTCGTGTCGCTGAGAAGGTTTTCAAAGGGCTCAGAAAAATTGTCTGCAGACCCATAGATTAATTTCAGTGTTTTGGTTTGAATGGGTGGCGATTGTTTAAAGTGTTGTGAAGGGCCATACACTCTCCCGAACTAGAAAAGGTTCATCCAAGCGATTGTGATATGTAAATTAGTGTGTGCATCACGATCAGAAAAATTAGATTTGCACGGAGAATTTTTTGTGTCAGTTGAGTTGATACGTCAAGTTGTGCAATAGGCTGACATAGTGTCGAGGATAAGTGGAGGTGAATGAGAATGAAAGTAGAAATGAATTTGAAGAGAACAATGAAAAGCTTCCGTAACTTACAGCTAAGAAATTTTCGGACTTTACTAGTACTTCAAATGTGGTGTTAATTTTTTGGGAACGTTGTTGTAGCGGGAATCTTCTGACAAATTTATTGCTTTAAACTCACACATCGGTCGGTGGCTTGAATGAAGAAAAGGATAATTTAAAATAAAGTATAAGTCTATAACACACTATTTGTTGGTTTTCTTGTCAGTAGTTAAGGAGCCTTTACTATTTCTGGAATGATAATCAGAATTACGGGAGGCTGAAGTTCTCTCAGAAGTTTAAGGTAACATCGCCGCCGCCGATAGAATTTAAGATTAGCTGCTCTCTCAAATACACCACTGTCTGCAGGGATTTGAAAGCATCTTGCAGATTTGTGAGAGTGGGCTGTTACAGTCCTTGTAATAGTAATTAAACTTACAAGTTCCACTCTAGCTGTTGACATATGCGGATCTGATTAAATATTGTTTCCCCACATTGTATCGTCTTGCTCAAGGACCTTGACAGAAGTGGAATGTCTGTGCTTTTCATATTCCGCGTGTGATACCTTCAGTTGAAAGTTTGAACAATAAGACAAATCATTAAAAATCCAGATCTCATTGAGTCTCAAAGTTCTGGTACATTACGTTGCTTAAACTGTTTTCGATGTGGTGTATGTGCAACAGAATATTTCAAAAGATTTGCACGAAATTTTGGGTATTTGCGCAATTATAGCATTCGTATCGGAAAGCTACTGTGTATGCCTAGTTCAATTTTTAGTTTCTCAGTCGTATTAGTGGACAACTTTTCTTTCATTGCTTCACAGAATCGTAGAAGTTTTTTTGAGGGTTGTGATAAATGAACGTTGTGTTCGACTGAATAGCACGACAACATTTCATCTGAAACAAAATATACATTTTGGGTTGCTGTTGTCTCGTTTTATTAATCTAGTATGGTGGCCTATTTTAATAGAACCTTTATTACAGTTACATAGGATTTTAAACATTTTTTTTCCACGTTTCATCATCGTGCGTATACGCAACCTTTATTTATTGCTCTGATTATGATGAGAGCATGGCAATGCAAGATTTAGTTTATTTAATAACAGGTCACCGTATTTCCTTGCAGCCTTATCGACCAAAACTGTGTTCATCAAGAAGTAATGTACTTCTCTTCCACAGTATTCACTGAATGTGATATACAGCAACATTTCGCTAGCTGTTTGTAAATGTAGAGTCTCTATGAACATAAGTAGAAAGCATATCAAGTTTTTATACATTAAATTTACATTTATTTTAAGCTTATTCAAGAAAGTTAAATCATACTGAATTGTGGGACTTCCTATCGTTGCTGAAAAATCTTTATTTAAATACTTTTTTAATTTACAATTCCACGAAAGCATGTTTTCAGTTTTATATTATTTATTTATTCGTTGAGGCCAACTAGGACCACGTTAAGCCTTTGTGTATTTGGCAGCGATTTTCATCTTCTTTTGGGCCCAGAACTCCTTAATTCGTTTTGAATGCGCCTGTTTGCGCTCCTTTGTCCAGAGTGTACCGCGTCTTCTGTTGCACTGTTCATCTCGGCTTGTCCCACTTGTCATTAACTTCTTCCGAAATATATCTCTGTTAAAAGCATCTTCTGGTTCTAACCCCATCAAATGGAGATCTATAATATTTACGAACCAGGGCATTACCGTTTTGGTTCTGGGACCAAATAAATTAAAGATTTTTTTTTTAGTTTGTTCTCCTCCACCAGTTTGAGGTGGCCATAGAATCGTGCCCGTCTTTTGCGGATTGTCTCGGTGATTTTCTCTATTTTGCTGTAGACTTCTTTGCTGGATCTCTTTTGATTGACGCCATTCTTGAAGTAGGAACCCAGAATTTCTCTAATAATTTTTCTCTCTTTTTTCTCCAGTTCTCCCAAAAGTCCTTTATCGGCATTCAGGAAGAATGTTTCACCTGCATACAAAACTACTGGTTTCAGAACTGTTTCACAATGATGTATCTCAGTATTTTCTGAAAGACATTTTTTTATTGTAGACCTCTCGCGAAGTTTGGTAGGCTATTTCTAGTTTGCGAATCCTTTTCCGAATAGCTTCTTTGTCCAATCCGTTTTTCATAATGATCTCACCAAGGTACTTAAATTTTTTCACTTTATTAATGTTCCCGTATTTGATTTCAAGTTTCGGTGGAGCATCCTTGATGTTAGTCATTAATTTCGTTTTCACAAAAGATATCTGTAAACCGGTTTGATCAGCAGTTTCCTTCAGCAAATCAATTTGGATCCTAGCTGTTTCTAAGTCATCTGATACTACAGTGATATCATCGGCAAAAGCCAGAGTGTCTGTTGTGATCCCTTTAGATTTAGTTCCTATTCTTAAAGGACCGTAGTCAATTTCCTTTATTTTCGCTCGCCAGGTCCGAATGATCTTTTCGAGAACACAGTCAAAAAGTAGTGGAGAGAGTCCATTACCTTGCCTGTCACCAGTTGTGTCTTCAAAAGGATCTGCCAGACATCTTAAAAACTTTACTTTTCATTTTGTGTTTGTCAGTGTGGATTTAATTATAGCCAATAATTTTAGGTCAACTCCAAATACATGAAGGATGTTCAAAGGCACTTCCCGATCTATCGAGTCATAAGCTTTCTTAAAGTCCACAAAAACTGACACATATTGCTTTGACCTGAGCGTATAGTATCTGATGATCTTCTTGAGGTTGTGGATCTGTTCCGCTGTTGAGCGATATTTTCTGAAGCCCCCTTTGTATTCACCTATTTGGTTTTCAGTTTTTAATAAACTATATTATTTTTTTAAACTTTTTAGTTCACATTGCTACAAAAGCATGTATCTTAATTTTTTAAATCGTTGTTACTGTTACAGTAGTGGAAATACCAGGATATAGCTACGAAATTATTTTACTGTCATTGGTTCTAAATACGTGTGAAAAATTTCAAACAATTCGGACTTCTGGAAGACAGTGAAAACTGAATTAAAAGCTTCCATTCCATTCAATGACGTTTCTGTTGTTATTATCAAAGTAATGGGAATACCAGGACTTAGCCCTGAAATTATTATATTATCATCGGATCTTAATACGTGTGAAAAATTTCAAACCTTTCGGACGTCTTGAAGTGAGTGAAAATTGATTCGAAGATTGTATTACATTCAACAAAATAAATCAAATATTCAAAACAACTGTACACATCTATGAAATTATTGTATTATCATCAGTTCTTATTAAGCGTGCAAAATTTCAAACAATCTGGAAGTCTAAAGGTGTGTAAAAATTGAATAAACGCAATCAACTACGTTTCTGTTGTTACTGTCAAAGTAATGAGAAAATCATTTTTTTATCTGCTTAATGTCTCTCTAACAGCGAGAAGGGAAAGGATGGGGAGCAAGGAATGGGAAGGAATTCGGTCATGGCCTTTTGAAGGAAGCATCCCGGCATTTGCCTGGAGTGATTTGGGAAACCATGGAAAACCCAAATCTGGATGCCCGGACGGGGATTCGAACCGCCGTCCTCCCGAATGCGAGGCCAGAATGCTATCCATTACACCACCATGCTCGGTATGAGAATACCAAGACATAGCTATGAAATTATTGTATTGCCATCGGTTGTTAATACATGTGCAAAAATTTCAAACAATTAGGACATATGGAAGTGTATGAAAATTGAATTCGAAGATTCCGTTACAAGCTAAGAATGGGGGTAGATGATTTTGGCAATGGTCAGGTTTTTTAATTTTTTATCAAGGCGACCTCATTTCTGGTAAGTTCGAAGGAATTTCTTGGGGTCCGTTATGTGTAAATAGCTATCATGAGATTTTTTTGGGAACATATAAAACATGTTTTTCCCTCTTGAGCTTTGCCATATCGTTTATGTAAAGCCCCTTTCTCGTACCAATGCATTTACAGCACTCTTCTCCCATGTGTTATTAATCCCGTTTCATTCCGATTGATATATTTAAGTACCCACCAATTACGACCATCCTATTTGGCTTTCTGAACCGCGAATATGCATTTAGTTTCTTCCCGAGGACCTTATATTGTTCCAATCAGCACCCTCATCTTTTGTTTCATATTCTCCAGAAATTTATCCTTGTAAATCGTGAATAGCAACGATCTGCATGAGTCTTTACTAACCAGTAACTACTACTCCACCAATTCCTCCTCTATCTCATTATCTAGCACTCCCGTTACCTTCATCATTGTTTCTTCAACTTGGTGTTTATGATCTCCTTCCATGTATGTGTATGTACCATTAATAGTTTAATCAAAACTCCCGCGACAGCAGCCTCCAACTTAAAAAGCACATATCTCTGCGTTTGCGTACGCATGCCTATACCAGTTTCTTTGGCTCTTCAGTGTAAGAGTTATATCAGTGTATAGTTGTAGAATTCGTTACTGGGCCAAAGGCTCCTCTACACTATCGCCCATGATGGGCGACTATAGGCACGCACGATTGTGTAGAGGGCATAATCGTCTGTGAGTGGCCATCATCGCTTATAATCGTGAGCGATCGGTTAGTTTTCGGTACATCTAAGGAATGCGTGCCGATGATCATGCGCGTGTCCACACAATGGCCCATCGTTCAGTTGCACCCAGAGGTCCAAAATACGACTTTTTTCGCAACCAATGGAGATATTTTTTGCACTAGATATTCAAAGTTGTTTGATGACATACGATCGAAGTTATCAAATTCTGATGATGGTTCTGCTAGAAGTTCGGCTAATTGTTTGTTCATGGTTTGTCTTGCCTAGCACAATTATAGGAGTCTCTGTACCTTGTTCAGTTGCGGTGAATAGTCAACATCCACCATCTTCTCTACCTCTGTCTATTTTACATGACTTTTTTGTTTTGTTTTTGATGCTCATTCCGATAGTGGTTATATGTAGTATGTACTAAACATATAGATAGCAGTAGCCTGTGTTATTTTTCTTTGTGCATCGTTTCTGCCTGGTACTTATGTAATGTTTTACAGTTATTTCCGGAAGATTATGGTCATCTCTTCTTTAGTTACACGGCCGCCTTTTCTTCTTTTTTAAATACGTTATAGAAATTATCTGATTAATGAAAGATTCGTAAGCCTCTCTTTGTACTAATGAAAGCTTTAATCCAGTAAATTAATTATTTTACAATATTGCGCCAACGCCAGCCGAAACTACACAGATAACATTTACATCGGACTTCCTTCTGAGGTTGCACGGTTCGTAAATGGAATTTGCGATGATTGAGTTCAATATCACGACTCAGCCATCAACAAACACAACAAACAAAAATCTAATTACCTCAAGAAATCTTTCGGATTCCACGTTAAACTGAAGGTCCCAGAGGAAAGGAACTGGCCGTCCTACCTCTGACACAATGGCTTAGTATGCCTCCTTCGGGAGGATCCAACCAACCTTCGGGTTGTGGACTAAGTTAAGTTTTAACATAGAGTAACTTATTAATCCGTGATCACCACAAGCCGCTATTACTTTGACATCCATTTTCAACAGACAACAGTCAGTAAATGAAAATACACAGACAGCTACTCTTGATCGCGACGATGATGGCCACTTTTTTAATCCCCCATTATGGGCGATTGTGAAGAGATGCCATTACGATTGTGTAGACAGCAATCCATGATCTCGACGATGATGGCCACTTTTTTAATCGCCCATCATGGGCCATTGTGTAGAGGAGCCTTTAAGCCGCTCGGCCGTGTTGTGGTGTGTGCAGGAGACGAGCGACGCGCTGATCCGGCGCTGGTACCGCGAGCGGGTGTACGCGCGGCCGCGGCGCGAGGTGTTCGTGCGGCCGGAGGAGTGCCTGGCCAGGGTGCGCCGCGGACAGTTCGCCTGCCACGCAGACGCCACGTCCTTCCAGCTGGTCGACAGCAGCTACACCGAGCAGGAGAAGTGCAGCCTGCGCCAGCTCGCCATGTTCCCCGCCAGGCAGACCACCATCTGCATCGCCAAACACTCCGAGATGCGCGAGACGCTCTCCCGGACGTTAGTACGCCACAATTACAGAATTCCAGCCCGGCCCTTATTTATAGGCTCGGAATTTAGAATGGTAATTGAAAACGTACAAAAAATGTAAGAATATGTTTTTTCATTGTAATTTCTCCCAGACAGCGCGCGTATACCAGATACCCTGTAGCTGTGGCCAAGTGTATATCGGCGAGACTGGACGGACGGTCAAGAAAAGGCTGTGTGAACACATAAGACATCTTAAAAATAACGACGTCAGCAAATCAGCTGTAGCTCAACATTCGGCCGACAGTGGGCACGCAATTTTATTTATTGACACTAGTGTACTTGTTCATGAAACCAGATGGTGGCCCAGGCGTATCAGAGAAGCGCTGGAAATTAAAAAGAGACCAGATTATATGAACGCGGACGGCGGGCTACAACTTGACCAAATATGGTCAGGCTTGATTAGGAGAGCGCGGGACGCAAACCCCCATTGCACAGGCCACGCTGGCGATGGTAGCTTGAGTGACGTCATACCAAACGGTTAGCGCGCTTTCCTGGAGCTATAAATAGGCGACAGCGATCCCAGCCTTGACATTCCTCTGATGAAGGTCGGAAAATGATTGCCGAAACGTTAGGTTTTCATTAATTGACGCTGTTCACCCGGGCAACCAAGATAACACAATAAACATTTATTAGTAACTAGTGAAGGCCGTGACCGTTTTTGGCGTATCTTGACGGGTCTAGAATAGTTCCAGTTTTTAGGCTCAAATTTTATGAAAGGTTGACATTACGAACATGAACTGTGTTTCACTCTTAGGGTGAATAAAATCTATTGAGCTTGAAGAACTCAGAAGCATTAATAGACATATTAAACATGGACAGGGACGATAGCGCTATCGTATAATTGTTTCAAAGGTCGTAGACTCTAACTTACTGAAATACAAACTAAAAGTTCACTCTGCAAAATTTGAAAAAACCCTATTTGTTTTGGATGCATCACATTATTTTTATTGAGGCAGCGCAAACATTCATAAAGTAATCTTTGGTCATAGTGTCCCTAACGGCCAAATAATTGAGCAATTCCGAATAAATCAGTTGCTAGAATACTCGATTCGATAACATATTTGGTCTGATGTCTACGAAATAACCTAATAGCTCACGTACAGCGAACATGAACAAATAACATTAAAGAAAGTGGCCAGTAAAATGCATTAAAAGCAAATGAACCTTAATGTATAAACTTTGGAAAGCAGCAAAAATACCGAAAGTTTTAATTAAATTGAAATTCATCCTAGGCGGGAATGACAATTGGCATTCGAGGCTACAGCGGAGACCATCTATTAATTTTTTAAAGGCCTTTATTGTACTGGAAATAAGTTCCACATTTTTTTTTTCAGCCATAAAATTTACCGATATTTTCTTTTACTATTAAATGCTACTAAAAGCAAACTTAATTAATGTGTTAGAGCAATTAATTTGATAGCAGTTGCTTGGGTATTAAATTATGCACATAACCTAGTATTTCTTTTAACAATATCTCTAGTAGCTGTTATTTTGCGAGCGAAGGCTGGCTGGCGCGTTACGTCACCGGTCTCCAGCCAATAGCTAGCGAGGTGAGTGAGTGAGCTAGCTTAGGAAATTATGTATTTCTTTATCGGCCATACAGCAAATTTCATTACGTTTTATAACAATTTACATTTCAGATTCTTTACATGTTATTTTGTACATAACATTGTTATATACTATAATACGAGGCGCGTCCAGAAAGTAAGTTCCGTTTGGTAATAAAATAAAATTGTACACAGATACAGAAGAAATTTTTATTGCACAAAATTCTACAACTCTTGAACTACTTTTCCACCTAACTGCCGAAATTTTGCAGGCATTTGTCATAGCGTGGCACCAGGTTTTGTATACCTTCTTCATAGAAATCTGCCGCCTGTGTCTTCAACCAGTTGGAAACAGTTTCTTTCAGCTCGTCGTCATTGGTGAAGTGATGACCGCCAAGGAAAGACTTGAGATGTAAGAACAGATGAAAGTCTTGCCAGTTCTTCTGTAACCAAAGGTGGACGCCCACTTCGTTCTTCATCGTGCACATCACTACGCCCGCCATTGAACTGTCGGACCCATCTTCTCACCATCGAATCACTCATCGCAAATTTGCCGATAAATTTCACTTGGTTTCACTTTCCTCGCATTCAGAAACCGAATCACAGGCGGCGGGATTTTCAATCAACGCCGACATTTCAAACAAGCACAACAAAGCGTACGTAACTGACAGCTATCTCCAAATGGCGGACGTTCTTCCCCTTGATACACATCGTCTACAGCGCATGTGCGGAACTGCAATCGCAGTGCTGCAGCGGAGATAAATTGAGACGGAACTTACTTTCTGGACGCGCCTCGTATATTGACATGGAATCGGTTACATTATTATATCTCTTATCTACGAAGTACAGGGTTCAATATACAATTAGTAGGATTTTTGGACACTGTAACTTAATTCTATTTTCCTCAATGTGAAGCCCTTGTACCCTAATCATTCTCAATGGTCGCACAATTCTAGTATTATGTCTAGATGATGTGTATGAGGATATTTCTGTTCGGTAGATATACGATTACAGATGTGCTAACTTTGTTCCCATTGCTTCCTATTGGATTTTCTAACTGTCTAAGATTTATAATTTAATGTTTGCGTCCTCGAAAAAGAACATCATGATTTTGAATATTTCGTGTTTGTCGGACGAGACTAGGATAGATTATTTGGTTGGGAGAGGAATATTGCACTTTGTGAGTCCTTTCGGCATTCTGTCTTGAATGTCGGCATGTTTCTTGCATGGAAATAGGAGGTGAATTATGTCCCTTATGGCTTGATCACAGTAGTCACATAAGGGGTTATCCTATCCGATTTAAGTTGCTGGGAAAGTTGCCGTGATGGAATCGGCTTCTAATAATGTTGATCAAGTGGTGTATGTTTACTTACCAGTTATGGTACCACGGTTTGGAGTGGATACATGGTTGGATGCAGCAGTAAAAAGATCCTTTCTGGAGCATCGAATTGTTCCAATCTGTTTGCCATATTTTCCTTGCTCTCTGTTTAATATCTTGCAGGATATCTTGCAAAGCCGCCCGATTCTAATTTTTTTTTAAATTTATTTAATTGCAATGGAGCACAGGCTCCGGTTGAAATTTCCCTACACACCCTACTTCCCCCTATCCTGCACCCATCTACATTTGCCCTCTACAAATTTTAACTTTAAATTCTTTTAACGTTTTCGGTAAGTTATTCATCATTCCCCTTGGTAACTTATTCCAATCCCTGACACCCTTACCTAAAAAAGAAAATCTTCCCACACCCTTGTGCCTGAAATCGAGTGCCAGCTTGTGGTCATGGTCATCTTTTCCCTTCCATGAACTACTTTTCATACCTATTGCAATATCTTTCCATGCCTCATCGCCAGTATACCCCCTGTACACTCCCATGACCCTCCTCATCCTCCTCCTGTCTTGCAATGTATCCCATTCCAGCTCCTTTATCATATCTGTCACTGATTGCATTCTGCGATAATTTCCAGAAACAAATCTAGCAGCGCTTCTTTGCACCTTCTCCAACTCCTGTATTTGATACTCAAAATGTGGGTCCCATACTACACTACCATATTCGAGCAATGATCTGACCGAAGTTTTGTAACCAAATTCCTTTAATTCTCTCGTGCATCCCCTCATCACTCTCTCCAACAAGTGCAGGATTTTGAAACCTTTTCCTATCACCTGTCCAATATGTCCTGCCCAGTTAAGCTTGTTATCAAATGTAATGCCAAGATATTTACATTTCAAGTCTTCAGCAACCAATTCTTCCCCCACCTTATATTCATAATTAACCTTTTGTTTTTTATTTGTGTATCTAATTAGCTGACTCTTCTTTGCATTTATCTTCATCCCATGTTTACCAACCCAACTAGATATCCTGTCCAGATCATCCTGCAGCTGTTTACAGCCCTCTATCGTTTTGATCCTTTTATACAGCATTATGTCATCTTGACAGGTATATATATATATATATATATAACTGGAGGGAAAGCGTAAGTGCGATGTTGAAGGAGTAAGGTTAAGAAGACCTGGTACACCTAAGGTGTTGCTCTTGACAGAAGCTATTTGAAAAATTCACGACTGACATATTTCGGAATGACAGCAAACAAATATTGCTACGAGCAACATTCATATGTCGGAATTATCGCGGAAATAAGATAGATAAATCAGGGCCAGAACCGATTCTTTTCTGTATTCATTTTATCCACGAGCGATTAGGGAATGGAATAGAAAGGATTTACCGGGCATGTAAACTTAAAATCCGGCAGGAGTAGCTTTCGATTAAGCTCTCCGGCCATCCTGATCTGGGTTTTCCATGGTTTCCCCAGATCACTCCACGCGAGTGCTGGGATGATTCCTCACAATAGCCCATGGGCGCCTGTTGTCATATCCCGTATATCCCTTCCAAACTATTACCCTTTCGGATAGGTGCAATGCACCCTCCGCCAAACACTTTTAGTGAATCGCGGAGTAATAATAATAATAATAATAGTAATGCAGAGTTGCAAATCTCACTCGAGAAAACTGAATTCATATGTTCAAAGACAGAAATAGCATGTTCGAGAACAAAATATGGTAAAATCAACAGGGTCCCATACTTTAAATACCTCGGAGAATTCGTCGAACCGACAGGCCTTGAGAAAATCTCGCAGCAAAATCGCCTCCAAAAAGTAAAAAAAAAAAAAAAAAAAAAAAATACCATTAGTAATAGTGCAAAATCTCTACAACAAAAAATCCATGTCAAGATAGACCAAAATACGGCACTACAACACAGTCATAAAACATTAAAACTTAACAGAAAACATGACCTTGAAGAAATAAAAAAAAGTAAAGAGAAAAATCATTAGAAAAATTCTAAGAGCAAGACTCACTAAAGATGGTTACAGACTACAATCAATCAAATCAACAGAAAAGTTTTCAAATATCGAAACTGACGTCAAGAATAGGCGAATGAAATTCTTTGTTCACCTTGAGAGGCTACCAGAAAATCTATTGACATAAAAGTTAATAGATTATGTAACTTCACTTAAAAATCCAACACCTTGGCTGAATGAAATTCGGAAGGACCTTAAAAGTGCAAACATAGGAGCAACAGACATCTTAGAAAGAGACACCTTCAGACCCAAAGTAGTCAAATGGGAAGTTATAACTGAGCAACCAAAACAAAAACAATACAGACCAAAGTGGTCGGAAGAACTTAAAACAGGCTTTCTCGGAAAGAATGAAAGCCTACTGGAACAACAAGAAGAACTCAAAGAAAACTTGATTGGGTCATTTGCTTAACGTCTTCCATTTATTGGGAGAATTCGCCAGTAATAATAATAATAATGCGCATGGAGTGAGTGATAGTTCTATTCTTTGTCCGTTTGAGATGGCTTCTTGGGCTAGGCTGTCTACATATCCATTGTATTTGATCCCTTTGTGTTTGATGTTTTGATACCTAGCTTGTTGCTGACGGGTATTTCACAGAATCCAAGCTGTAATTTGCTTCGTTGAAGTTGCAGTGTTTGAATTGTCGGCAGGACGGTGTGGCTGGGCGAGACGGGTCTGACGCGGCGCGAGTGGCTGCGGTGGTTCGCGCAGCCGCCGCGGTGCGCGCTGCAGCGCGACGCGCAGTACGTGACTGTGGGCGCGGACGAGCTGTGGCCCGCCGCCAGAGTGCTCACCGCCGTCGCCGTCGCCGCCACGCCCGCCGTGCTCGCCGCCGAGCTCGTCGTCAAGATCGTCGGCCGGAAGCTCCACGGCCACCATCAGCGCTGAAGTGACCTAACAGCCGTCCTCATTACGAATTTTATGCTATTTCCACAATCGCCTCACATATTACACACAATTAACACTGAGCACCATTGATAGCAACAAATCCACATACATTGGTTCGCAGTCTATCATAAATTTTCGTTCTCTTCCCTACTCCTCTCGTCTTACGATACAGTGTCTTTAAAAACTCAAAATAACAACAAATCAATTCATACGGCTTAAATAATAAAAGTGGGCATTGAACTTAGCCATCTTACTAAAGCCCTGTACACACAGGGATTCTTTGTCGCGACACTTTGTCGCAGTTCTGCGTCTCAGGAAAGTCTGCGACAAAGAATCCAACCACAACTGCGTCTGCCACATCTATATATATAAAGATGAATGTATGTATGTTTGTTTGTTCTTCATACAGATCCACAGTTTTCATCCGATTTCGATGAAAGTTTGCATACTAATCCTTTGAAATGAGGAGAAAAATACTGTCTACATTTGGTTGAAAAATTTTCTGTATAAATAATACATGTTGTCTTATAATTTCGAAAAATCACTGAACGGCGATAGACAGACGCGTAGGATGTGTAGCTCACTGTACTACATTTCCGTATAGCCACCTGATAGCTGAGTGCTTAAAGCGCTTGCTTACTGCTGTTTGGTTCGTGGTCTCCGGTTGAAATCTCCGCGGAGGCAAAGATTTTTAAAAATTGTTTCTGATCGTAGAGTCACGCCTGGACCGTCGGATGTTCGGATTGAATGTTAAACTGTAGATATCACAAATTTAGGGGTGCAATGCGAGACAAATCATAGGTAGTCTTGCAATGTTGTAGGTGTAAACTCTTTTTACATTATATTGATTCCTCAGCGGTTATTCGCAGTCAGTGTGTGTGTGTGTGATCTGCAGTAATAATACTATAAATGCGTCAGTAAGTCTCTGTCTTTTTGTTACTTTTTGACGACTAAATGGCTGTACCGATATTGATGTAATTTGAGAAGAAAATCTGTAGGAAGGGCACAGAACATTTTTTTCGGTATGATTAACAGTTGTAGTCACGAAATTTTGAGAACTTACCGAATGGTGACAGAAAGACGGATATGTGAGTGTTAGTCTGTAATGTTAGGTCGGTTGCCCAAGCTGTGCTTTTCGCGCATTTTGTTAGTGTATAGTTTGTTAATAAATTTCATTTAGAGAAAAAAATGTATTATTCAGTATAGATGTCGATTTTCTCTTGCCTATTACTTTGCGTCTGCTTAAATGTTTCTGGCACCAGTTTATTTCCCCTTCTTTTTTGACATGACTTGCGGGCGTAAACTGGCCTAAGTTGTAGCTCTAGCAGAGCACGAGCAGCTCAAGTTATTAGAACCCAAGAATCGGATGCTCATGCTGAAGAAATAATAAAAGACGAAGCTGAAATAAAGCTGCCCCCCTCCTCTCTACACACATATCCCCTAACCTTCCTTTGTTTTTCTGTTTTTAAACATGTTGGAAATTGACTCTCTTCAAGGGACAGGTTCGACGGTAGAATGATATAGGGATGGCTTTCCTGTCATATTATGCCGACTCGGTGTTGTTTGGGACCAATCCTTCGTTACCAACAACTTTCTATATTCAATTCTGGCAAAGAAATTTATAATCCACGCGTAGGAAGTCGCGGGTATCAGCTAGTATTAATAATAAGTCCCGCGTGTCGCCGAGCTGAATATTTACCTCCCATTCGAAATGGGATTCACGGACACATTGTCACACAACAGGTGGAGTGTGGACGTGTTCCTAACTTTGCGTCAGATTCAAAACTTTCAAACTGTGCGCACGGAAATGATGTGGATTATGCATAATTAGTTCAAGTGCTGTTTTGCTCTCTTCTTTAACTCATTAAAGTTTCATGCGTTATTATGTGGACCATAGAGATTTGTAACGTTATTCCTAAACTGTAATTAGTATTGTTTGTTTATTTATTCTGATGGCGTATAGGCTAACTACTAATACATTATGTACTGATCAACTTCAAATTACTTCAGATTCGGTTTGAACCCGGTCGCCACGGGTAAATTACCCAATATTAATTACTTACACTCAAAGGAGGCACAACTATATAAATTAAACAATCTTTCATTAACACAGTTTTCCTTTTTTTACGCTAGAGTTCACAAAGAAGATACAGCACGCCGACGTAATCCACCAAATATCTAATTTATTCGGACTTCGTGACTCCGAAAACTGCAAGGTTCTGTTAAGTAGTGAACACCAACTATTTCGGGAGTTACAACATTCACACATTACTACACTCGACTTCACTGGCCACAGTTCTTACTTATTCCTGTGCTACACTTAAATTACCGCCGACATAACTACCAAACTTGTTGGCACACTTTCTACAGTTAGTTTGAACCAACATACAATTACTAGAACATGACACCGTCATCCAAAATAGACCACGCGCGCACCACTATCTTTCACAGTCTCCCCGTCATCTAGCCTTCCAGTTAAGATCCTCCGCAAGTATCGATATATCGATAGTATCGTTACAGATTACCCTTCAACTGATGGAAAATCTGCAGACCATTCATTGTCTTTGGGACGTGTCATCAGCTTGGTATAAGAATATAAATGTGAAAACAGATTGTACGAAGGAGCAAGCTGAAAATTTAAAAATTTCGATGGTCGAAATGGAAAAGAAGATTCATACTTTGAAATGAGACAGAAAAAGTAGGTTTTAAGGAAGAAAAAACTTCGTCGAAAGTAGTGTTCTTGGTTCGGATATGACCTTTGCTGTTCCTGTTGCCCGTGTCTCAAACTCACGAAATCCTAGCTCAGCAACGTTACATTCTGACAGTATTTGCGCTTCGGAAGTATAGATTCATCACCAAATTCTGATAGTCAAGATGCTGCTGTAGAATGTGATAATGTTATCCCATGCAATTGTATTTTAAAAACTTCTCGGAATATTGATGGATATGAATATTACAGTATGTATTTTACTTATACTTACCTTAATGTATTTTTTAAGACAAATGTGATGGCCACACATACATCTTGTACGAAATTTTATATCAGTTGGTTTTGAAAGTATTCATTAGACTTGTGTAGGAATCTAAACTTACAAGGAATCTGAGTGTGGCAGCAAACTTGATATCAGGAGAAATTAGTCTTCCATTTGGAAATCCGGTGCCCGTCCATTTTCAAAATAAATTCAGAATCAGTTGCAGTCATTCTCAAAAAAATTCTAATCTCGAATTTGAGGATATCCAATAGATCATGGACACGAATATTTCCCTTCTTCAATAACTGATGAGTCCACCAGCTACTTTATTTTTTCTTCTGCATCCTTATTTTTAACGAGCAAAAGAAGTGCGATTGAAACTCTCGCAAGTACAAATTCTCGGACATCTTAACAGAAAGAAAATTATCTTGAAACTTGTAGCGGTATGTGCCGGTGGGGAGGTAAGGGTGAAAACCTTTTACTTCTTTTTATAATTCAAAGAAACCCTAGGCTGCTAATTTATTGGGTACTCATAATGGCGTACAGGCGAGGCTTATTTATCGTTAACATTGACACATTGAAATATGATAAAAAGAACTATGCAAAGCCTCTTCTTACAATTGCCAACATATTAACAAATAAACAAAGCATTAAAACACAACCACTTTTAAAATTATTCTTGAAACAAACTCCCAATGTTAATTGGCAAGCAAGAAAGCTTCACACTTGATTTGTTTAAATGAAAGTTCCCTTCACAATGATCGGGAACCATAAATCAAATACAGTATTGACATTAACTGTATCCGATCTCAAATGCCGGGCGCCAGGATAATTTAAATTATCCACCAAGTGTGGCTTTAAGAAAGTCTGCCCCAGCTAGCTCAATATTTGCACTTGTAGAATTATTACCGTGACGGCGACGTATTTCCCGCGACGGCGGAATTACTATAGCCCCTTGGCTATAGCGGACAATGCACCACGTCCGTCAGCAAGCGTACTGGATTCGTGCACAGCGACCTCACTGTACAAGACACGCTTATTGACCCTCAGGTTCGATGCCAAGACGGAGCCATCTCCAGCTTCGGAAGATCCGCTCCTTCCAGTCTGAAGGCTCGGAGTCAAGTCCCCTCCAGCGTCCGCCGGAAAAAGCCTCCTCGTCTCGCTCGTGGTTTACATATAGAGCAAAAATACACCGGCATTACAAAATGCAAAGGAAAGTCTCTCTCGATTGGTCCTGCCATTTTCAAGCTCCTCCTTCCGGCTGTCACGATAGGCGAACATTGTCTTTCTCGATTCGTGCGAACTCGGGATAGCCTCGGACTTATTCGTCACCTGTGACCTCCAAACTGCCCGTTCGAAGGCCTGGTGTTTGGATACGATCATTCACCCCAGTGTACAGTTTCCCCGGAGCCAAGGGATTATACGCTTGACCAAACGCGTGAGAAACGGTAGCTGGTGTCCATTGTCTCTGGCAGCGGCCGGCCTGTCGCGACGATCTGGCGCGTCTAGCGGAGGTCCCAAAAACACTGACAATCCTCTCCGATAATTCCTTTCTTATTCTTTTTATATATAAAAATATACAAAATATTATATATAAAAATGTACGGAATGACCCATATTTGGTCATTCTGTTACAAACTGAATCCATGTGCTTCTGGCAGTGTGGACACGACTCTGCTGCGGAGCTGCGTCGGAGCGCATCGCGACTTTGTATCGAGACAGCACCGAAGCAGCTCTGCGACAAAGAATCCCAGTGTGCACTAGGCTGGCTGTCTTAACGTCTACATGTAACGGCTTGACTGACGTGATACTTGATCAGGCAAGACGTCAGGTAAAACTGACCAAAAGCTCGCGTCCACACGCTTACGGTTTTGACTTCCGTCTTCAGCTCAGTTTATTGAAATCATGGGTGAAGCATTACTTTTAGTGGTTATTTCAGGATGTCTGATGAGATTAAAAAGCAATAATGGTCTAGAAGATGGTTGCTAAAGAGGAAAAGGTTATTTCATCTGGATTTGCTTCGGAAATTACTTCATGAACGTGGAGACTTTGTAATTATTTAGAATGGTTACGGACCCTTATTTCAAATAATCTAAAAATCAAATACAAGACACTGCTGTGAGAAGGAGAATCTCATCCCTTGAGAGACTAACTGCTATGCTAAGATTTCTAGTAACAAGTAGAAACTATGAAGATCTAGAGTTCACAACTTTAATGTCGAAACGATAGCGCCTTATACCAGAATCTTGTCGAGTTATATACGAAATGCTGAAACCAGGAAATGTACACAACATTCAGTTACGAAGACGTGGACTTGTTCTGGAAGATTCGAAATGGGTAAGGGATGCATTCAAGATGTACTTTATTAACCAAGAGTCATGACATTGGCAGGAAAACTATAACTCTTTTAGGTGAATTTAGTAAAATAAAATAATTTTGAATACAATTATTATTTATTTCGTTTATATTTAGCACTACTACTGCCTAGCTATTAAATAAACCTACTCTATTTTCATATGTACATTTCTATGTACAGTTCCGTTAATTTGCAGTGGTTAACTTCAACTACTCTGTGTTGATAATTGTTTCTCTTGGGGTATCTTTATAATTTAAGAATAAAAGAAGGTCGAAATTCCACAGAGAAGATTTGTAAATATCATCGGCACCAGCACCAAAACGTGCCAGCTGCTTAATTTTTAGCAACCTTTTAAAAAAAAAACACTGAACGAAAAGAATTGATTATTTCTTTTCATACACTTGCTTATATTTATCAGCCAAAAAGCATGTGCTTAATTTTCTTGTCTCGGTCGCTGTAGTCATTTGACTTTAAGTTGCCGTATACAAGGATAAATGGAATACAACTCAAAGAATTCCGTAAAGAAATGCCCTAGATTCTAAAAGACCACCGCGTAAAATGTTTTCGAAGATAAAAACAAAATAATAAGCTGAGAATAAAGACTGGAAGGGAAAGCATCAATCAAGACCGAAAACAATGCTCCCATTGATCCGTTTTCTGAAAGTCGTCCGTCTTTGTTCAGTTCAGGTAAAACGTCCTTCCACACGCAATTTTTTGTCTGATACGTTTTGCCTGATCAAGTAAAATGTCCGTCAAGACGTTACGTGTAGACCGGCCTCTTAAACGTGTAAGCTTTTACTAATGTCTCCCGCATTACTGTATTCGTAAAACATAAATTCTTGAGCCGGCAAGAGGGAATCATGCCACTTAATGTGTCTCGTACATTAACAACAGATACAGTAATTATATCAGCAACAGGGTGACGTCGAGGAAGTATAGCGATACGACTATGGCACCAGCGGCAGTGGGGAGAACTGACAGACCATCCAGCAAACATCTGGTGCAGTGTTTCCCAACGTGGGGCCCACGCCCCACAGGGGGGCAATTTGGTTTTTTTAGGGGGACAATTTAGAAATTGACTTGATACGACTTTACCGCTTTCTCTTCGGGTTATTTAAATGCAATGCTAGATATAGGTACAAAATATAGCAAAAAAGCAAATTCTTAAAACAGTGCTGTAAATAATTATTAGGTATAGTTTCGTTTGATGTTTGCAAAATATATCATCTGGATTATTTGAGTCGTCAACTTGACCTTTTTGTGATTCACCGCGTAATGTTCCGCCTGTCTCGGGAACCCGGACCTTTTAAAACGCGCCAATAACGCCGTTGTTCGTGATTTTTCCATCTTCATATTTAGCCGAATCTGGATTTAGTGCAGCAAAAGATTTACTGATAAAAAAAAGAAATCGACTGGATATAATACAACGTGGAGACTTGAGATTAAAGCTTACTAAATTGGAGTCTAATATAAAATCTCTATGTAGCAAACATCAAGTGCAAGGATCACACTAAATTGCCATAATAAATCTTTATAAAAAATCTTTTGAATTTGAATTTTAGTATTTCATTATATGTTTTTTAATTGTACTTACTGTGTTTTATGACTATATTAAAGTGTTTCAAAAACCATCCTACATGAGTTTCTTTAATAACAAATATTTTTTTATTAAAAATTATGTATTGGGGGGGGGGGGCGGGCAAAAAAATGTTAAAAGTGGGACATGACCCAAAAAAGGTTGGGAAAACTGATCTGGTGGAACATTTTCCACGGTGTGCTCACAATAGGAGTCGCCCAGCGGAGCACGTGCGTGTCCTGGACGCAGTTCAGTTGGCTCCAGTACTTCCTTGGCAGCTTCTGCTAGGATCAGGTACCAGATGTCCGTTCCGTGGCAGGGGCCGACCTCGGTAGCGTAGGGGCCAGCCACTTGGCTTTGAATATCCGTAGATGACCGCTAAAATTTCCGTAGATTGGGTACAAAAAATCGGAGACTCGCTAACAGAAAGACTAAAACAATAATTATTGAAGAGAGAATCAAAATTAAGAATATTTTTTATTACCAGGTCTTTAAAATAATATTGTACATTGAAAGTAAGAAATATTTCTGAACATGTTTTATACAGCGTCACTTTCAACACTGCTGCTGCTATGCCTACCCTCTCTCTCTCCCTATTTTTTTTTTTTTTTTTTTAGGGATCATACATTATTTGTTGACTTCTAGTAATTGTAGCATATCTTATGTAATAGGAAATGTTAAAAACTGCTTTGATCCTCGGATATCGGTTCGGCCTTCTTGTAAGGCACTGCTTTGTAAGCTGTGCCAACGAGCGTGTCACGGTGCATAAAGAGTGCGCCTATAGTTTTCTATTACGATCTTTCAAGGTTAAATTCAAATCTATAATCAAATAAAAATGAGCTTTATTTCAATCGTTGGTTCACACGAGTTGCTGCAAGGAAACGATTCATAATTATTAACAATTCTGTAATGCACTAAGACTGTACGCTCAAAGTTTTTTTTAAAAAACGCCAGTATAAGGAATAATCAACAAATAATAAAAAGTATCAAAAATCCGTAGGTATTTTAAAGAAATCCGAAAATCCTATATTTGTTTTATAAAATATTCGTAGATCTATGAATAAATCCATAGAATTGGCAGCACTCGGTAGAGTGCTAGTTCCGCGTGCCCAAGGTCGCCGGTTCGAGTCCGGCCGAGAGCATGGGTGTTTAAGTGTTGCGTCTGTGAACGTCATGTCTGTCCTATGCTGTGTTTAACTAGCTGGAAAAATTCGTACTGGAGAAACAACTAGCACTGAGTGACATATAATTACAATCGAGCTGGCTGTATGGTCGAAGATGCCGAAAGCAAAAAAAAAGTTCTGCAGGGATAAAGTGGCGGTCAGGGCAACTAGGTGGCCAGAACAGCAGATTATTTTCTCGATTTAAGGCGTACTAATGGGAAGTTTTGCAGGCCAGCCCACAAAGGGAAGGTTTTTTATTATAAAAAATTTTTATTTTGTGGCATTCGAATGATGAGGCCATACAGCCTCAGTGTGATAACTCTTCCAGTGTATTAGTTTCGACAGTATCTTGCTGCTATCAAGTATTGACACATGGACACTACAGACACGGAGACGACATTCACGCACACGACACTTAACACCCATGCCCTCGGCCGGACTCGAACCGGCGACCTTATGCACGTGGAGCTAACACTCTAGCCCCTACGCTACCGAGGCCGGCAAAGTGAAGTTTGACCACTATTCATCTAGGTGACTAAGAAAAGTCGCCTAATCTCCGTAATTAGTGTACTCGTTTTACCTAGCGTAAGTTTAGACCTATATCCAGTAGTTACCTTTACAAATAACCTGTAAACAAATGATTTTACTCGTCCTTTCGCATGAAAACAGATAAAACGTTAGTTACAGCAAGAGTTTTTTCTAACATTCATTATACTTCTATTTACTGTGCACAAATTTTTGTTTCCAGTGAATCGGAATGTCGAATATTCCATTAGTAATTTATAATTACCTTCAAAGTGTTTTGCCCAAAATAATATTCGGAAACACAATGATCAAATAGTTTAGTTCTAAGTATCCATACAAACGTGCCAAGCACTGACATAACTTAGGCGTACGGCAAAGGAAATATCTAAGTGACGTAGAATTTTCAGTATTTTGACCAGAATTGTCTATAATGTCCCACAGATGCAAAGTTAATAGGGTATGTGGGTAGGGGTGGGGTTGTTTATTTATTTAACAAAGGTGTTCTTATCTGAGCTTTCTCAAGTGATACTCTGATTGATCGCATATAGCTCACCATGTTAGGTTTATTGAATTCGGTTAAGGGCAATCAATAGTAACGCTGAAAGGTCTGCGAGTATTACTCTCCAACATGCTGTAGACTCAATTAGTGGTAAGCGTACCCCCAGGGGTACGTGAGGTTTCTTCAGGGGGTACGCGCGGTAGTCTCTTGGCTAAGGTGATCACTAAAATAATTGAAAAAAATCCACTTTTATCAGCCAAAAGAAACATTACTAGTAGTAAGGATATGTCTGTTTCGCCCCCTATAATTAGGTCACGCGCCCCGCCCCCCTGCGGTCGCTTCCCCTATAATTAGGCACCTGGCCGACTGTGCGGCCTGTAATTATCTACCTGGCTGCCGGCGCCGCTTACCGTCATTATCTTTGTAGGTCACCCGCCCCGCCCCCCTGCGGCCGCTTCCCCTATAATTAGGCACCCGGCCGACTGTGCCGCCTCTGGCCTATAATTATCTACCTGGCTCTTTGTAGGTCACGCGCCACGCCGGCGCCGTTCTCGCCGTCATTATCTTTGTAGGTCACGCGCCCCGCCCCTGCAGCCACGCTGGCGCCACCGGCCTGTCATTATCTTGGCGTGCATCAGTATAAAAGAAGCGTCGTAACAGGAACTAAGCCAGTTGTATCTGAACTTACACAGAGACAATGTCTTCGCAAAGCATTGAAGATTTGCCTTCTCTCGATGACGTGAATCTGCAAGGTAATTATTTTTTCATACATTGCCAGTTTTAATTATTTATATTTTATTTATTTAACAAAATTTATGTAGTCTTTTAAACTATGCTATCTTTTTTAGATTTACTGTCTGAAGGAGCCACTAGTGATGGAAGTCTGTTGGTTTTCGGTTCCAACGAATGGAATTGGGAATTATTTGATAAATATCTCAGTAAGTTTTTTTTTTAAATTTCATTTAGTTAACATAGCGTTTTATCCTATGTTACCATTTAAACTTTTTTTTTTTACAGATACGCCATCTGACGGACTAGAGTTTGAGGGTATACCTACCACTAGTACTTACGATGTACCCATACAAATGAATGGTAAGTCCCACTTTGTTATTTATTACTTTTAATTAGATGTTAACATAAATCCATGTACTGTTAAATATTTGATATTGTTGATAAAAATTTCATTTAATTAACATTGCGTTTTATCCTAACTTTTTGTTTTTACAGATATGCCATCTGAAGAACTAGAGTTCGAGGGTATCCCTACTTACGATGTACCCATGCAAATGAATGGTAAGTTATTTATTTTATACATTCCTTGTAATTAGATGTCAGCTAGCTTTCTATCGTTTCATGAGTATAATTTTCATTTAACAAAAATCCATGTACTGTTTTAACTTAATATTGAATACAGTATGCTAAAAAAAATTCATTTAACAAATGTCTTTTTTTTTTATTTTTTCATAGATTTACTGGAGTGTGATGAAATTAACGTGCCCAGTAAACGGAGGAGGATTCATTCCATGCAACCAAATGGTAAGTCTCACTTTGCTATTTTTTTTTATTACATTCCATGTAGCTAGGATGCCAGCTTAATTCTCATTGGTTTCAGGTCCTTCTGATCCACCCAGGGTTTTGCAATTTGCAGAGCCAGCGAGTCATGAGACTTTATCTGGTGCAGGCTTGGAACAGGAATTAGCTGATTGTGAGTACATTATACTTTATATTTTTGTAATTACCTTTTTCTTTACGTCATGTTTTTTTTTAACCAATGCTTATTTTTTTTATAGATATGGCACAGTATGATGGTTTACCTACCACAAATGTTTATGACTGGGAACAAGACTTAATTAATAGTGAGTACAATACACATAAAAATTAATTTAACAAAAATGTGTTTAATGTTTTGACCTAAATTATCTTTCTTTTTAATAGATTTTCCACGGTATGAGGAACCTAGGAGGACTCATTCCA
>JARYHS010008074.1:74625404-74647774 GCA_031002005.1 Vandiemenella viatica
CGTTTGTGTATCCGGCTATGAGACACAATGGCGGTAGTGGACCATCTGAAACATTACAATGCAATGAGGGTCTGCTGAAGTCGGAATCTTCGAGAAGTAATTTTCAGAAATTTTTAATGACTAATACATATTAGTTCAAGGTTATTTTTCAATATTTTCATCGGTCTTCTAACTATATTCAAGCAACTTTAATAATATGTTATATGAAGTTGTTTCTGTTACTTTCGGCAAATGGCTGTTACTGTGTTTCTAGGTGCTCGTAATTCGAAAATGGGCATTTTTCGAGTTCGGATGGTGATATTCACAAACTTTATTAGAGTAACTCTACAGAACAAGTGTTCTTCACTTCCTGAGAGCCAATTGTAATAAACACTTCCTCGAAACGTTTGTCAGACGGTTACTTCCTCCTTGCGTCTGAACAGAGCCAGCTGGAAGATTTTCTTCTTACGAAATAACCACGTATAATGTTAAAGAGATTAAATCTTATACACACAAATGCAATTAAATACCCCTCCCATTTGCACTAAAGAGCTTAACTGCAGTACGCCTAATTTACAAATTATTTATCATAATACGGTTTTAGAAATTAGCCACGTAAATAGTTTTTGTGAGATGAGGTGCACTTCCGAGATATTTTTGAAGGTGGCCAATTGCCTTTTGGTTCAATTAAATTGTCTTTAAATTTTTAATGGCATTCCTCCCGATTGCCATTCATCCAGCTAAGCCGTTTTGTGTGTTTATCCTGTGTACTGATGTATTTCCAAATGTTTTTTGCTCATACAATTGAAAGACGACACAAGACATACACAACACCTACCCCAGGCCGGAATCGCACAGTGACCGAGAGTCCCGGTAACGCTCAAGCCATCCCATCGGAAGGACAGAGATTGAAATCTTCGTGCATCCATCCGTATTTCGATATTGCATAATTAATCGAAATCACTCCGTGAGTGCTGGGATGATTCCGTGAAATGGGCATGGCTGAATTCCTTTCCGAAACATGCTCCCAGTCCTTATTGCTCTATAATAATTAAGACGTCGACCAGCCCTAAAACAACACCGAACTAGAGACTCTCCACATGTGTAAATAGCACTCTAGCCCCTTTGCTACCATGTTCGGCCATTGAATAAGATAAATCCAACAAGGAAAAGGTCCAAAATACACCACAGAGATGTAATTATTTTTTATTGAGAAATTATTTTTTTGCTTCCAGCTTTACATCTAATCGAGGTTATCAGAGACAGGAAAAGACTGAGGGCAAGTAATGGGGAGGAATTCGGCCATGGTCTTTTGAAGGAACAATCCCGGCCTTCGCCTGGAGTGATTTGGGGAAACCATCTAAAACGCTTACCTGGATGGCTAGGTGGGGATTCGAACCCACGACCTCCCGAAAGCCGGATTATAGTGATAACACATAACAACCACGTTCTTTTTTTTTTGTCTTCTTCATATCTTCGTCTCCAATGTGATATGAATCCTGATAGTACTGGAAACTAGGATCGGGTAACTATGTCAGCCACGGTTCTTGAAGGAACATTGTGGAATTCAGCTGGAGTGATTTACGAAAATCACTGAATACTGAAATGGGATGCCCAACGGGGTTTCAATTCGCGTCCTCCCGAATGCCAGGCAACAGTGTTACCTATAACCCATGGGGCTTGGAAGGCAGGAAATAAAGCTTGACAGATAATTTTATAGGAGTATGTAGTTAGAAACAAAGAGATTGTGAGGTGTTGGGGTGTGTGGCACGAGTGGTTGCTGATTATATTAACTATCCGAATATTACTAAAGATTTTCATCTAACTTTAGATTTCACTTGTAACCGAAAAAGGGGGGAGGAGGAAATTAGCTAGGAGATGTTAATTCTAGCAATTTATCAGGATCTGACACCAGGTACTCTTTGATTACGCAGAGATTACCAGACTGCGATTGATTTTATACTTTCTTACCTCATGGAAATAAAACTTCGTTCACTCTTCTTTATAGTATCAAATTAACAATATTATTCTGAAACACAATACAATATCATATCAGGATCTGTGGGGCTATGGGTACTTAGTCTACGAGTGTTATTGAGACCAAACATGATGCGGATAAGTTACAAACCATTTAATATAAAAAACCTAACATACATTTAGTCCGATTCCAACTAACTGACCTGAAGAGAAAATGACACGTCTTTGCTTTATTAAACTGAATTTACTGCTCAATGTTATCACGTAATTACTGCCTTTACTTTAACAGATGCTTCCTACAAATCACTTATTACTCTACAACCATTAACACAATAGGCCGCTCTCTCGCTCACATACACAACATTCACTGAAATACAACGGCGACTGAATAATTCTCATAACTGGCGGCATCTTCTACCAACGCATATAAATGGAAGCCTAATCAACCAAATAGTTTACACCGGGGCAGTTTGAGCTACTTTACGACACATTATCCAATTTCAACCAACCGAATACTTTGGAAATTACTATAACAAAGGCTGAACACTTTTAGAGACAAACTGATTAACTCGGAAACCAAACTTATTGACCTGATCGACTTGGAGAACCAACCGAGGCTGCTGCATGTCTTACCTTCTGTAAACGACTACATGTTTGCTGCGCGCTGTTCCGTATAGAATGAAGAACGACGATAGCGTGCAGGCTAGCTATGTAACAAACCTAAAAGCGCTGAATCAACGGCGTCACCACGTGACCATAGCGTGATACACGTCCGCTCTAACTGTAAGCAGCCGCTTCTGAGCGAGTTGTAACTTGCACGTACAATGACAAAATTTACGTACCAATTCTCAAATAAAATTAAATCCTGCTTTATTATCTGGTTCCCTACAAGATAAATGAAAGGTTTCCTACTTCAATCCTCCAGATTTAAAATTGTGGAACCACTAATTCACATTGCCGACCCATTTATTTATTTATTTACTGTTCTTAATTATTATTATTACTACTGAAACTGTGGCTACTGCATTCAAGTTAAGCTTACCTTCTAAATATGGTATGGTGATAACAAAATTAAGGTGTTTACATTCCGAACATTTTATTTTTCTAGAAATAGTTTATTTATATTTCGTGTCGTATTTTTCCATTAGAGTTCTTTCGTAAATGTTCTTTCTACTTACCATTACCTTTGTGTGTATTTGTCACACACAGGTCTATAACTCTCGTATTGGTTTTCCGTGCGTAGTTTAGCTATTCTTTCCGGTATTCGCCATATAATTGCGTTTGCTAGCGATTTGTTTATTCGAGGAAAAAAATGCACAGTGTTATCATAATAACTAAAAAAGTGTTATCATCTCTCAATAATCAATCGAGTTGGTTATTTCAATAATTATTATTACTAAAATGATGATATTCGTGATTATTTTTACTGTTAAACTACGAACTTTGCCTCTGAACGTTTGTGAGTTTCTTGCTGCGCGAACTAATTTTTTTAGTCTTCGGTAAAGTGCTGGGTATGAGAGGTCTATTTTATCATGAATTTAGTGTACCGCCTACCAGTTATGCTGTCTCATGCGGTATTCGTGTCTAGGACGAAGCATAATCGAAAGGCGAGGGGTCTCGCGATTTGTGTCCCCGACTGTACCTGCTAGTATTACTTTCTAAGCATTCATGGGGAGGAGATGAACTCAGTGCCTTCGTAGTGCATTTTCTAAAAAAAAACTTAATAATGATTACTTAATAAATCTTTGATCAGAGATCCGTAGTAATAAACTATAACTTTTATTGTAATGCTTCCATCATCTTCCCATCGTATTTTTTTTTGTTTTTTTTTTTTTGAATTGAGTAATAAGGGTGTTAATGGTGAACTGTAGAAGTATAACGATCAAAGTAATCGAATTTGCAAACTTAATAGAGATACACGAACCACAAGTAATAATTGGGGTAGTGACTTGGTTAAAAGGTGAAGTACTAGACAGTGAGGTTTTTCCTGATGGTTACAGAGTGTTACCGCAGAGATAGAGGAGCAATTGGTGGAGGAGTTTTCATACTAGTTAGAAAAAAATTACTACCGTTCACTGGTGTTCATAGATCATGACCATGAGTTACTTGGGATAGATTTCTGGGGTAAGAAAAAAGAAAAAAATCATGGAATTGGCTGCTTACCGGAATAGAAGAATGACAGATGAAGATGAGGCACTTGGGGAGAAATTATATTCATACTCTGATCAGGTGAGAATCGAATGGTCATTATTGGTGAGGATTTCAATTTACCTGGTGTAAACTGGGTAGGAAGTAAGATAATAAAACAAAGCAACAGAGATTAGTAAATAACTTAATATGGGAAGGAGGATTTACACAAGCGGTAGATAAAAACACTAGGGCACAAAATATTTTGTATATATTCCTAATAAAGCAAGATGATAACCTTGTGGGGTGTTAAGTAACCGAAGAAATAAGTGATCATGACGCAGTTCTAATGGATATTAGAGGATTCAGTGAACCAGCAGCCAAAACTGAAGGATGAAATAGGTACAATTTTAAAAAGGCACAGATTTCAAATTTGAAGAGACATTTCAGAGAACGTTTCAGCAAATAGAAGGAAGGCACAAGTACTGCAGAGTCGATGTGGGAAGAGTTCAAGGAGATAATAAGAAAGGGGGAAGAAAAATTTATTCCAAAGCAGAAAATAAAGAGAAGTAGAGAACCTGTGTACTATAATAGGGAAATGTACAATTATGCATTTTATCTCATTCTTGCTTCCTCCATCTTTTGTGATTTTGCTTGCTAGGCAGCAGAATTAACATTGCCTCACTGCTGCTAAATAAGTATACACTTAACACCTACTTCCATGGATATGAGATTATTGCAAGATTCGCTATGAGTATTAAAATAAAAATCTGAAGCTTTAAGTTTTTTGTAACCCGATTTTGAACTACCAGCTTATTAATTGTCTTGATATATAAGCTCCAGAAAAAAGCAGTTTCATTTAAAATGTTAATAGATAGCTTTTAAAACTCCCTCCTTAACCGCAAGGTGACAATAAATGCATTTCTAACATGCAAAACCACACAAGTAGAATGGACGCTGATTTAGTATTTGGTCCTATTTTCTGTTTGATAGAGGTTTGTTCTGGACCTATTGGGTGTATGGTGCTAAGCAACCCCACTAAAAACAGGCACTTACCTTCTATACTTCTATTCGTAATTTCTATCTACCTATGATCCGGCCAACACGATTGGTTCCTTAAAACCCAGGGACAGTAAGACCGTTTTCACCTCTTTCGTTATTGCCTCAGATGTCTTTCTTGATGCTGTTGTCTACAGATAGATTGAATGGTTGCTTTGAAATATTGTAAGTTTTTACTTTTTTTCTTCTTCGCGAACATTGTCAGTAGCAGCTGCTTGTCATTTCCTCAAGGAAATTTTAAAGAACCCGTGTTCTCGTGCTCGGAGAAGAGAGTTTGCCTCCACTCCTGAAGTGGATGACTTGCACTAACTCTTCACACGACAAACGTTAAGAGTACGCTTTAAGTTAACTAGTACTGCACAAGTAAAGCAAAACAGCTGGCTCAAGTACACCAGAAAACTGTCCTGACTGGATCAGTCCTCAGATAAACCGAACCTTAAGGAATCATTATAGTGTATAACTCTTTCTTACACATAAAATGTCTGACGAACTAGTGAACAGATCTTTCAAGTTTCACTTACTTGCGAAATGGTGGAAGGATATTAATGGAACTTGACACAGCGATGGCGTGCACACAATCTGCAAAGTAGTTAGTTGTGGTTATAAGTAAGTAAAAATTTCCACTGTAGAGTCAAAATGAATCTTTATGGACAGCATTAAATCACCTTGTCTTCAGCTATGACCGATTCTTCTAATTAAATGATGTTTTGCCCATTGAATATCGTAACTATAAATTTTAGTCATCTGTATTTTCAGCCTCACACTTAAGAGAAAATTAATTTGAGACATCTGTTAAGTATCGTGTAGCACCATATTTCTCCCTAACTGCAGCGATTCATCTCGGAATGGGCTCGTAAAAGCACTGGAAGCTTTGTAAAGTGATACGGATCGTCAAAGTCTACGAAGATTGGATGGAACTGGGACAGAGGTTAGGACGTCGTTTTTGCTGGCACCACAGGTGTGGTTGACGGGATTAAAGTCAAATAACTTCCTTTCGAGGGAAGCAAGTTCACATCTATGGAATGTTTATCTAACCATTCAGACACTATTATGGAGCGATGAGACAGTACATTGTCTTGTTGAAGAAAAAACTTTTGTCGAGGTCATTTTGGTCTTAAGGTTTTATTAAGAGGAGTTAGTATTTTTTAGGTACTTGTTAAGTTTTGTCATGTTAACTTAGAACGGGTCTGGTCGGTGAATATAAACGCAATTCAGCATTACTTGTTGATAGGTAAAAATGCTTAGTTTCAAGTCACTTTCGGCTGGTTCCTGCCAGTCATCTATGACGCAAGTACACGTTAGCGTCGGAACATAAGTACATTACTCTCATTCTTCGTGTCGACTTGAATATGGAAATATGGGTTAGCAAATCAATCACATCGACTCTCGTAGCCTAGACTAGCGCTAAAGTCTTCCAACCAAGCTGCCATGTCTCTCCAGTCATAGTCATCCAATCATTCAATCTGTATTGGAAGCAGAAATTTAGCTTCAATACCCAAAAGTTTCGAAGTAGTCCTTGCAGGACACGTTATCGACTTTATGTACAGTTTTCAGCGACCATTAAAAGGAATCCCTACCAGTTAGCCGTCTTTTCATTCTCATAGATTAGTTTATATCAGCTAATGCTATACCGGTCCTAGTCTCGGCTCTCCAACCTGAAAATGAAGTGGTGTCAGATATATCCTGATAAATTATCATTGTTAGTAGCCTGCAAGAGGCTTCTCGGAAGAGCAGAAGACCTTAGAAGAGGAGTAAAATCTCGGAAGTTAGTCACTCCACTTAAGGTCCGCCTCTCGCAGTGTCTACAACAAATGTGAAGCAACCACTCGGACCCTGACACTTTCAGTGGGATATAGCAAACGATCAAATGGAGGCAAAAGGTAAACTAGGATATCCCGGTGATGCTGGCGGGTGAGAGATTGTGTCACACTTACCAGAAGGATCCATATGAGCCCATATAAACAAGTTCCAGACGATAAGGCTACCTCCACCAACTTGAAGAATAACCTATTGGTAAATAGTATCCATCGCTTCATGACATTTGCGTCATATACGAGGGTTGGAACTTAAATAGTGGTAACACTGCTGTGGAGACACTATGCAATGGAATCTACTATTGTCGCTGATAGCACACGTTGTTGACATACCTACCTTACTTCTGAGCAAATGGACTCGCCCGTCCCACGTCCCCGGCGTGCGCACAATCGAGGGAAACACACTCACTTGTGAGCGAGTGGTATAACGTAACGGTGTCACTATGTTTTCGAAACAGGAACAACGGAGTTGGATCAAGATTGAATGTGCCAGAGGTCGTACAGCACGACAGTGTCATCAAGAGGTATCCGGGGAATCGGCATTGCCTTACGGAACAGTGGCACGCTGGGTAAAAGCCTTCAACGAATGTCGGCAAACTGTGGCAGACATGCATCGAGCAGGTCGTCCTAGCGTGTCTGAAGAAGAAGTGCATACTGTTGTCGCATTAGTGTACAGTGATCGACGCCAGACAATTCGTGAGCTCGCCTACGAAACCAGATTAGCACATACGACTGTGCTTCGCATCCTGAAGGAACGCCTGGGCATGCGAAAAATTGCATCACGATGGGTTCCACATGAATTGACGGAAATGCAGAAATGGATGCGTTACGACGCTCCTCAGACGCACTTGGAGCGCTATGAGCGCGAAGGAGAGGCTTTCTTACGCCGTATCTTAACACTGGATGAGACATGGGCCACAGCGTACGAGCCAAAACTGAAACGCCAATCCAATGAATGGCGTCATTATGGGTCGCCGCGAAAGTCGAAAGTGCGTGATTCTCGTGTACGACTGTGATGGTGTTATCCCAACGCATTACGTTCCTCCACGGCAGACTGTCAATGCACAGTATTACTGTTAGTTTTTGGAGCATCACCTGAGACCAGTTTTGTGAAAGAAGCGGCAACACTTTCTGCACAACCCACCCATCATTTTGCACGACATTGCGCGGGCGCAGACAGCGCAAGCTGTGGCTGCTCTGTTCGGTCGATGGGACTGGGAAGTACTGTACCAGCCACCATACTCCCCGGACTTAAGTCCTTGTGACTTTGATTTGATTCCGAAGATGAAGGAACCACTTCGTGGCATTCGCTTCAGAACTGTTCCAGAGTCGACAGGCAGTAGACCGCTCCATTCGCAGGTTCTGCTAACGGTATACTACACCTTCCACATCGCTGGCAACGAGTTCTACACAACGCTAGTGACTACTTTGAAGGATAGTAACAGGTGCAAACATGTAACGCTTTTGTATCGGTTGTGAATAAGTAGTTGCCACTATTTAAGTTCCAACCCTCGTATGTGTCCTACCATCGGCATGTAGCAAAGTGAATGTTTACTCATCAGTTTACCAACTCCACGTTTCTAGTTGTGTCTTGACGTTCCCACCACTACACAATTCTTTATGACGTGTGGTTAGCAATGTAGCCCCATTGACGATGGCTTCTCTACCCCTTAAAGAGAAGATGGTTCTTGATGGTGTGGCAGCTTACACGATGTTGTGCAACAGCGTTAAATTTCCGATTTGTCTGTAGCATTTCGAGTCGACTATCCACTGTTATCATGCTAGCTAGACGATGATGACTCCATTCATCCACACGCAGTTGGCCCTGGCAGGGATGGTTTAACAGATCCAGAGTACCCACGCTACAGTAACTCGTGCAAATCCTATTCATGCACGACTTCTGGGTTGGGTTGCAGTTACCCACTCGTCAGGCACCAATACTTTTACTACGGTCAGAAGCAACTAGATCACTCGTCTTTTCCATTCAGCGTTCTATTATTAATTATAGTGCAAACATCAGCCCTTCTAATGTCGGATTTATGTTTACATTTTACAAGCCCGGCTACATCGCCTGATTTGCATAACATTTGCTGGGCCTAATTCAATTGCCTTTTTTTTCTGTACAGCAACTATAACCTAATTATTGCAATCTACCGGATGTACTGATGGCTCCACAAAGGAGGTGGATGGTATATTTCTCGGTAAGCAGCACAAAGAAACACGTCAGCGTAAAAACTAGCATTACGTTTAATTCTGCCTGTTGACTATTGTTAAGGAATTGTACTTTTAAATTCATAAATAATCGCAGATTCGTGGAGAGGGAATAACGCAAACTAGGATTGAGTGTGTTTAGGGAACCCTCAGCACGCGTCAAAGTGGTGAATATGAACAACTTATACATCCAGACCAAGTTATGACTTTCAAGTAGATAACAAAACAGACACGTACTCATTTAGTTTCTTCAACAACTTCATTATTTTCTAGTAGTATATCTGAGCCATGAATCATCCATTCAACACCAATTTCTTTCGTGGGAGACAAGTCAACCAGAAAACTGTTTCCTCATATAACTAAATTAAATAAGGGGACACTGAGAATTAAATCCAAACACAGTACAGTAGAGTCCCGCTAATCCGAACCCCGGTAATCCGAACGTCCGGTTAAAGGTTGGGCCACACTAGACCGCAACGCAACCGGGGCGCACCGCACCGTCACTCGGCCGTGTCACGGCTCGCCCCCCTCGCGTCCACACTGGTCCGTAGCACGGCCGTGTGACGGACGGGTTCCTACTCGGTCTCCTTTAACGTATACACTTGACTGTTTCACGGAATTAATGTTAAAAAATTACCTTAAAAGTGATTTCGGTATCGTAGCTGCGGCTACTACCCGTACTTTATTATAGAGTACTGTACTTTATAATCTACGAAGGTAATAAAGTACGTTAAAATACACTTTTTTTGTGTGACTCCTGTTATCTCCTAATTGTTTGATCTCTTATGCAAAAAAATAGTATTCCAAAACTGTTTTAACAAAATGGTCGTCACACTGTATTGAAAGATTTTCGTGTAATTCTATATAATCACGATTAAATGTCAAGCGTCACTCACTTCACATTTAACGTGTTTGTTTTGGTTGAGGTTCCTTTTCGAGTCACTCAATATTTTTTTTAACAAAAAACAATAAGATTATTATACATTTTTATTTTAATGCAGACCGCAAAGATTCCGTACAGTAATAATAATTTCATGTGATCTAAAAACTCCAGTCGCGGAGTTACTTATCGGCTGCGCAGTACACCTCTATCGTTGTCACCTAATTTGAAAAGGAAAACTACAGATTAACGTGAAATTCGTAACACGGAGCGTCCTAGCATTTTATTAACAAATCAAAGCTTTTCCAGAGGTGAATGTCAATTTTACGATCCATAAAAATTACAGCTGAGACAGGGATTTGAACCAGGGACTTTCATTTCCCCAATTGTACGCCGTAACCTTCTGAGACAAGAGACAAATCTGGTTATAATCAAAAATTATTATTCAAACATAATAAAATAAACGTACTTATAATTTATTTTTGCCATGCCAAAACACAAATGTACTTTATTATATGATTAAATACATATTTTCCATTACTTCTAGATTCATATTCTTGCGGCGAGTGATTTGGGTACGGAAGGTACCCGGTTCAAAATCCGGATCTCGGATGCAATTTTTACAGTCCTTAAAATCGACTTTCACCACTGGCAAAAATTTGATTTGTTAATGCGAACATGCAAGGGCTCTAACTACATTTTACGAATATCTGATGAACCTGAAGTGAGTCTGGAAAAAAAAGGACACACTTCTGAAGCAATCAGTAACGTTTAAACAATATTTAGTCGTAAAGGACCGGAAATTTCCGAACTCTTTCTATACAGTTCTCCATATCGACCGGCCCGACAGCAGACCGACACCGGCCCGCACCGTCAAAATATAAACCAAATTTATCCGGGCCGACACACGGCCGTGTGTCGGCCGACACGCGGTGTCGTTTGATCTCACTTCAATTGTGTGAGCGACAACAATAAGAAAAGTGACGGTGCGGTGCGCCCCGGTTGCGTTGCGGTCTAGTGTGGCCCGACCTTAATCCGAACATGGCAAAGCATTACATAGTCTTAATATAAAAAATTAAAACACCCTGAAAATACAGTTCATACGCTATATAATTGTGTGGTTAACTACTGTACATGTACACAATTTTAATTTATACAGAAAAATTAGCTAGAAAATATTAAATTTAAAAAGTGTTAACACTGAAAGAAAAACTGTCAAACTTACGATAGTAGTTACAACGGTTAGAAACACACATTTCATCCCTACTTTTTAGAGCACAGAAACTCAGTAATTGTTTTTTGGCGTAATGAAGACAGTCCGTTATATGACGCAAAGTTGCGCCATCGTCTGATAAACATTAATGGTGTAGCAGTGGTCTGTTGCTCCATATAGCGTAGCGCGAGATCAAAGGCTTCTGCCGCGTCAGTGTGTGACACCAACTCTCCTTTGTCACATTCCGTCTCACTGTCACTTTCGTCGTAACATTCCACTTCTACCTGGTCTTGAGTCACAGCAGCCACTAAATCAACGTCAGTAAGGTGCTCCAGTATTGAATCATCCGCTGCCATCCATTCATCTACGTCTGCTTCACAGGCTTCTTCACATCCAGGGATTGTCTGTACCATTTTTAGGAAACTCTCCTCTTCATTTTCAGCTGGTATGTCCTGAAATTCAAGAGATGTCCATAGTCTTCTCCTTTTCTCAAAGTGTTTTCTGTAATTTTCTGCCATGCCTCAGCAGCCCAATAAACAACATCCTTCAGATTTGTTTTTTTATTTTTTCAACTAAAGGAATGTTATCATCTTGGATCAGCATTCTTAAGAATTGTTTTCTGTAAATCAGTTTTAATGTTTGTAGTACGCCCTGGTCCATCGGCTGTAGAAGTGGTGTAGCATTCGGCGGCAAAAACTTCGCCACGATTTCTCCATCACATAATTCCTCAGTGCTGGGGTGAGATGGTGCGTTATCAATCAAAAGGATAGCACGGGGAGGCAAATTATTTTCCTTTGAAAACCGCCGGACAGAGGGAACAAACTGGTCGTGAAACCATTCTTTGAACAGCTTACCATCCATCCATACTTTTTTCTGGTTGCGATAGTATACAGGTAGGGATTTCATGTTGCAGTTTTTGAAAGCTCTGGGGCTAACAGATTTGTCGATCATCATTAAAGGGAGCTTGTGATTACCAGCAGCGTTGCTGCACACTAGTAAAGTCACACGATCTTTGCTTATTTTAAAGCCAGGAGCTTGGACTTCTGCTTTTGATGCCAGGCTTTTTGTTGGCAATGCCCTAAAATTAAGGCCTGTCTCGTCAGCATTATAAATTTGTTGGGGAGAATAATTTCCCTCTCTTATCAGTTTATTAAATACATGCACGTATTCCTTCGCTGCATCATGGTCAGAAGAAAGCTTCTCTCCAGTAATTGTTAGCTGACGAATCCCATGACGTTTTTTAAATCTGTCCAACCAACCCGTACTCGCATTAGAAGACTCATCAGTGTCATCACCATTCATTAATTTGTTTAGGTAAACAGCCTTTTCCTGAACCGTCTGAGAGTGCACTGACCACGAACACTTCAAACATCTCAACAATAAAAGGAGGGAGTGAGAGTGAGCCATTGTTCACCCAGTTGTTCCCAATTGTTACCATGCTGTACCTACTTATATGCTTGGTATACTTCATTGTAGAAATTAGTTACTGTAACTCCGGCTAATCCGAACAAATCGGTAATCCGAACAAGGCCCGGTCCCTATTAGTTCGGATTAGCGAGACTCTACTGTACTGCCATTTCTGCGGATTTATCCGTAGATCTACGGATTTTTATTAAAATTTAGGATTTTCGGATTCTGTTAAAGTATCTACGGATTTTTTGCACTTTTTATCATTTGTTGATTTTTGATTATACTGGTGTTTTGTTAAACTTTGAACGCAGAGTGTTAATCCATTACATAATTGTCAATAACTGTGAATCGTTTCCTTGTAACCGCTCGTGTGAACCAACGATTGAAATAAATCTCATATTTTGTGTGGTTACAGATTTCATAGATCTTAAAAGACCTTAATACAGAACTATCGGCGCACTCTTTATGCACGGTGACACGCTCGTTGGCACGCCTTACAAAGCAGTGCCTTGCGAGAAGGCCTAACCAATATCCGAGAATCAAAAGGGTCTCAGTTTTTGAGATTTCCTGTCACAGAAGATATGTATGGTAAATTTAATGTCAACAAAGAAAATTTTATACTAGCGAAAAATAATGATAATAATAAACTACTAGGCATAGCAGCAGCAGTGATGAAAGTGACGAGGTATAAAATATGTTCAGAGATATTTCTTACTTTCAATATAGAATATTATTTTTGTAATTACCTGGAAATAAGAACTATTCTTAATTTTGACTCTCTCTTCAATAATTATTGTTTCAGACTTTCAGTTAGTGAATCTCCGGATTTTTGTAATCAAATCTATGGAAATTTTAGCGGCCATCTACGGATATTCAAAGTCAAGTGGCTGGCAGCGCTGTCCAAACAATACTTTAAATAGCTCTTAACTTGCCTGTATCACATAACTTCTAAAAATGTTTTACACCTAAATCTGATTTAAAATGCGAATTTATCATCACCAAGACAATAGTCTGCCGCAAACTAAGTAAATAAATGAAAAAAAGGGAAAGTAATAGTAATTGTAGATAAAACGAAACAAAAACTGTCTTAAGAGTATGTGACATAACAGGCCATGTACAAATGTTATTCGTAAACAGTTCGAAGCTGTAGTTATGTAGGTGGTCTGAAATGTTCTCGGCCTCGATCATATATGGAAACACCATCTCAACGTCTGAAACGTGAAATTCAAGCATATTTCCTTACAACATTCAGATTGTATTATTAATCATTAAAATGTACAACAAATTATAGAATAGCTTTCTTTGAAGCCTAGAACAATAGTCCTTCTCTATTTCAGATAACGTAACATAAAAAACAGTAATTAGTGAAGCTTTGATCATTTACATATCGGCAATTGACAAAAAGTTTCAAATTTCTACAGAAGTACGGTTCAGTGTAATCAAATAACATTGAAACCATTCTCTTTTTCTTTTCCTCTGCACTTGCATAGTTATAATAATCCTTAATCTGAAATGTTAACATGATGTACGCCTGTCATTACTGGTTAAATGAGCTTCTGAACGTGTTTACCTTTCTCAGGAACATCTCGTTACTTGTTGTCCTGTCCAAACTTTGTTGCAGGAGACGGCTACTGTCTGAGCGATAACCTCAAAGCCAGAGCACGGCTTTGATTCATTATGCAGTTAGAAACTGCTTTCGTTTACGCCAGACAAGGTAACGGCCCAAACGTTTTTGAAGACCAGTACACGAAGTCAATTAATCAGAAGCAAGTACGGGCGCCTGACCACAAGACACGCCGATTATTAACATCTGAAACCAAATAGAGCAGACATCAAAAGTTTTCTGCCACTCGTGACAGCGACTGATTACGTCCATCAGTAATCGTTCAGATCCATAATTATTAATACCAATTACCTAATCCATTCTTCAATTTTCTCTCTCGCCAAACAGATGAACGTTCGCCATTAAACTGAATTACGGGTAACTATGATTCTGAATATTGCAGTAGTGTAGATAGATATTGGTGTATTGATTGTCAGGTTCAACATATAGCAATACTGGTTGACCGGTACAATATTACATTCTACCGGTCGATAATTAATTGAAGTATTCCAAATTTCAGGAATGGTTTGCAGTTATCAACGCGTAAACTCCTTCGGCGGTAATTCATTACTGAAAACACATTACGAAATCCTGTTTCAGATAGAAATACAACTGGTCCTGCGCCTTCTGCCGTGATTTAATTCGTGTTCACTTCACTGAAATTTATAGTAGGATGTCTAAATGACGTTAAGAATTTGATAACTGATTGAAATATTTCACTTGATCAAAACTCTCATAACAAATGTGCGTCTCTTAAAGTGTTCCTTTGCAAGTTGACTCTTAGAACCGAAACACTTGTGTGTTTGCTAATGATAAACCACCAAAAATAGCGAATTGGCTCTATGAATCTGACTGATGGCTGGGTGGTAGTTCGTGACGTACTGAAAATTAATTCAGCGATGTTTATCCACGAGTTGCATCCCTGTGAGCAGCAATAGCGGAAAAAAATTGTTGTTAGCGATTGTAAACCCAAATCAAATCAGTGTCAAGGAATTCCTCTTTTATTACTTGCCTATAAGTAGAGAAAAAATAAGGTTTTTGTTATTATAATGTGGATGAATTTTTTCTTGTTGTACTCTTCAAGAGTAAGTATCTTGGCGTATCATTTGATAATAAAACCAGTTTTGCTGGACACATTTGTCAGGTGATAATGAGATATTTCAAAATAATGCGCGAGTTATGCCAACACAACGACATTGGGTATGTATTTACCGTTTGGAGTGATAATGCTGTGGTTAGGCATGCTGAGTTTTTACGTATGTGAAAGCAAGAGTCACAAGTTGCTAACAGGATCATACCACATATTGTCGCATAGATGAGCTAAATCAGGGTCAAACACTATATCACGCAGTGCTCAGAATTTACCTTCTGTTGTCGTTTAATAATACCGAACGTGACCGGGTACGTACGGAGAACAAACGAGGCCCATTGCCGTGACTTAAAAATATCCAGTGTCTGGAGATATCCTATAAAATGTATAATGACATGTTTGCGCGGAGCAGGTGACTGTGGCAGACAGGAAATTTGACAACAATCTCCGCGTTTTAACGCGGTAATCAGCCCACGAAAAAATAAAATGGTTAACTCATGTTTGCAAAGAGTTAACACCGAAGGTTTTTTGTTGCAAATAGCTGCAATAAGTCTCCGCTTCCAAATGAAGAACATAGCTGATCACCACTGTTAGGGTGCATGTAGCGTAAACTCAACTATAATTAGTATTTGTAACATTTTTTTTCATGTGGCGTGTAATTTTGTGAAATAATGGTTATCCTGTGTCAATCATGCAAATAATTTTTGACACAGTGTTGTCAAAGAAGCAACAGAAAGAAGGCTTAATGAAAATGCTATTAATCGAAATCAAGGCCTCAAGTCAAGCGTGGAAGCAAACCATAAAATTATTACATGTCACGCAGGATGGAACCATATTAGGGCATACTCCGACTCAAACAGGTGAACGGTGGTCAACTTCAGTTGACATTGGAAGCAGTCCTAGTTTCCGAATAGACGTGGCTAGTAGCCCGAGAAGCTTTTTTTAATTGTTACCGTCGCGAAAGCATATCGTACATCATAGTTGTCTATTACGCCAGTTGTTTCGTCTAAACTGATATGTTTTAATGTGTATGAAATAACGAAATTTAACTTTACGTCCCAACTTTGAGGTCATTTCACCTATCAAATCTGTTGTTGTTGTTGTATTTTTTTATTTATTTTTAAATCAGCTAAATAATACACTTAGATTTCAGTTTTGTATAACACATAACTTAATTATAAAAATCGCTCGGAAACCTTGTTCTAAATTGTATCGCCACTTGTGAGCCAGACATAATTTCGGATTCAAGCATAAGGGAGTGCGAAAATTTACAAAACACACTGAAAATAAATAACGACAACTGGTTACATAATATTACAAAAGTAATATATTTATAAATATATCTTGTATAAAAAGTTGTATTTTATCACTGCCCAATCTAAATACGGAAGTAAGCACGGGAACAATAAAGAATCTATGACACACATGGAGGTTTACAGAACTGCAAGTTGAACGTTTGGACTACCGCTGACTACCCCAGTTCCACAAATTGCGCAGGCGGCTCAGCATCGACGGAGAATGCGAGGACTTTTCTTCAGTCTCTTCCTGGTACACTTTGAACACTTGATCACCCTCAAAAACCTGTCAAAAACAAAACAAACATATAGACCTAACGATTACAAACCACACAATCACTACTTCATAGTATAATCACAAAAATTGCTTTCAAACTAATTGCCTGTTTTTTTTCGTTTGTTTTTTTGGTTGTTTTTTTGTTTTTTAAAATCAAATTCTTTGTATTAAGTAAAAACTAATATTTCAACATATGAGTTTCAGATACAAAAAATGATTAAACATTTTTCGTTTTTAAGTAATTTATACTTTCCAGCTAATCACTACAATGAAACACAACAAAAAATTAAATTTTCTGACTCTTAGGGAGCGTGCACAAACCACGTAGCTCCATTTTGGCCTCCTGTGAACCCCCCCTCCCCCCCACGTAGCCCTACGTGACTTTTGCCTCTAGCCCCCCCCCCCCCCCCCCCACGTAGCACGTAGCTTTTTTTCCCCTTTTGATTCCAGAAGACATTTTGTACTGTTTTCTCTTGTCAGACTATTGTAAATTACATACGGAAATAATGGAATGACGAAAATAAATATTCACATGCTGTTGTGAGTTCTGTTCCTCATTTTTACTATGAAAAATGTTATGAAAGGAAAGCTACGTGGCCTGGTTCGGAGCCCCCCCCCCCCTCCCCCCACGTAGCCCAGCGTAGCCTTCCATCCAACCCCCCCCCCCCTGGACCGAGCCACGTAGTTTGTGCACAATCCCTTATTACCGTTGCGAAAAATTGGAAGTTAAGATCGTCATGTGGAAGAATTTTAATTTTTAAGGAATAACGTTAAGTACTAAATTGCTAGCCATAGATGGTGTTACAGAGAAAATTCAGATATTCTCGGACCTTATCATACCAAACCCATAACTTGTAGGTATTAGGTATAAGTTTAATAAAAAGCATAGTCGTGTTATATCACAGTTATAGAAGCTTCAAAGAGGTTCAAAAATGTAGTAAACAACGAGAAAAATTCAAGTTTATAATAGAATTGATAACATATGACGATTTGATTTAGCGAAATTTTTGCTTTATAGCTTTACGCCTCGCCGACGCGACGTTGAGATCATTAGAGGCAGGATAGGATTGGGGACAAGGAAATAAAAGAATTTCGCCCATATCCTTTTGAAGAAATCATCCTGATATAAAGTAGCTCGCTCACAATAAAAGAAGTTAAAGTGCCAACAAAATATTTTTAAAAAAAAAGAGGTGTTAGAGGACATGAAGACAGATATCATCTACGGAGCGTACATGAGAAAGAAGCAAAGGTGACTCTAGTGAAGAGCTCCAGAGTTTCATTTTCGAAACTCCTTCCCTCGTGGAGCCAGGAAAACACTGCAGTAGACTATTAGCCTAGGGGCGCCCTCTCACTGATCTTTATACGCCAACATAAATGTAAAAGTCCAAATTTGGTACACATGCCGGCCTCGGTAGCGTAGGGGCTGGAGTGTTAGCTCCGCGTGCCGAAGGCAGCCGGTTGGAATCCGGCCGCGGGCATGGATGTTAAGTGTTGTGTGTCTGTGTGAATGTCCTGTCCGTCCTGTGGCGTCCATTCACTGAAAGCAATTAAATTACCTTGAGCTGGCTGTATGGCCTCCGTTGCCAAATGCCAAAAAAAAAAAAAAAAATAATTGGTACACATCACCTACTTTTGTGTTTAAAGTTCTCATCTGTCATCCACCACATACAGTTGTTCCATGTTTGTAATTAATAGATTCTGAAGTTTTGAGTAAGGTTTTCATGTTTAACCATAATTTACTTTTTTACAGTTTTCTAAAATAATCATATAGGAAATTTATGGAATGAAATAATCAAATAGTTAATTAGCCTATGACTTATAAACATATTCTAGAAGTCTAAATCTTCTGGTAACTTAAATATCATTATTAAATTTACGGCAATATAGAAAAGGTTAACAAAATAACTGTTACACTTTAGGTAGCTGCCTCTCGCTGAAATAAATCTGAATTTAACAAACAAATTCCAAAAGTTGGCCGCACTGCCCGAAGAACCCTTTTCAGTCGGTAAGCGTCGAGGATGCAGTATTATTTTACAGGTATGAATGTAGTGTAGCATTCACACTCGACAACACCAGCAGATGGGAGGTGGGTGAAAAAGAGTACAGGGAGTATATAATGCGTATTTTAGCGATTAGGCATGGATGGATATTGCTACAAGAGTTAAGAGTGAAAGGCTAACCATTACAAGGAGATAGCGTTGATTTGAGGCGTAAAGATGTAAAAATTAGTTTTCTTTAGTTGATAATGGAGTCAGGGACTGAACTAAATTACCAGATTGTGAAAGTTGGTGTGCAGGAAAGATCTCATAGGTGCTTGTGTTCCATCACAATAAAATTAAGGTCTAAATTAATTTGTACACAAATATTGTACATTGCGTAATGTGAAACAGGAAGCTTACCGCGACTTCTTTATAGTGTTGCAGTACCTTAGCCACACCGTACTCGTGTCGTTTCTTGGGATCAGCGAAGGTTTTGGCGTCCGTCATGGGCACTGCCTCGACTCCCACGGAGAGGCCGGAGGACGGAGACGTCAAGGTTCTCTGCGTCGCTGTGCAGCAGTTACAATAAACAGAATTTATAGGCTCATAGACAAAATAGACTGATCGTTTATAGTGTTTCAACGAAGTAATCATTTAAAATGAGTTATTACAATTCAAATAATGTAGGATGTTGACTTGTAAAATAATAAATCCACTCCCCGCAATGACAACGAGACCACCGGACGTTGGGTTTACGGAGTTTTCTCAAACATTTGGTAAGCGATAGTCTTTAAAGTTTTTCCATACATTTATGCAAGGTTAACCTAGAATTAATATTCTGTTTTCGGATTGTTCTCGCGGTTGAAGTCACAAACTTGTAACTATGCGATTGAATTTTTAACCTCCGCGCAGTCAAATTTTTTTCATAATACGCTGTATTTCTTATACTCCATCATTAGCATATTATTTTTATATTGAATTTTGGTAATGTATGGCGTTGTTATTTTTCTTGTTTGTTTTTAAGATTCAATACATTTTCTTTTAGCAAAAAGCTATTTAGCTATTTTTAAAACTTACTTTGCTCTCAAGTTTTTGGTGCTTTCTACAGAATAACGCATGAACTAGTAAAAAATTCTATTAAGGATAGCATATTACATGTGGATCTTGTCTGGAGCAGATAAATAACCGCAAATAGATGCTGAAAATGTATCTCTTTTAGATTTCAACTTGCTTGATAAACGACACAGGCAAAAAAAAAAAAAAAAAAAAATTCTTGCCACCTGTGCACGACTTCTTTTCAAATTGTGTGATTAAAGACAGACCTCATTTACCGTAATCAGAATGGTTGAAGAGTATGACGAATATTTTCAGCAGTTCCGAAAATATCTGGGAAGAAACAAATTGGTAAAGTATGGAACGAATTTTTATTATTTCATTTCTTGATGCAAGGTTGTGCTTATTTTCTATCAGATATTACCTATTCTGAATGCTTTTTTTACTTGCCTAGGTATTAACATGACTGTTGAATTATTTCAATAGGAAAGTATCAAAAACGTGGAGCAAATACCTCTCTGTACTATCTTAAGAAGAAAATCTAAAAAAAATCACAAAATCTAGTAATTAAAATACAAATAATATACTAAGGGCTGCATACATGAAGTATAATGTATCTGCGTGGAGAATAGCCCAGTTATTAATTGATCGTGCTAAGGAAAAACGTGATGCAAAACTTTAAGGTCAGTTGAGAAGTGGATCTAACCACTACTGCACAGTTTTAACCTTAGGTCTGAAGAGTATGAAAAAAATCTACGATATCCACGTCTGGTAGTTTCATTGTTAGCGAGCGTCCATAAACTTCGTGTCCGGGGCGAAGGGCAGGAGTTGGCTAGAAATCCACGCTGAACTACGTGGGGAAGGGGGGTTCCGAGCCAAGCCACGTAGCTTTTCATTCATATTATTTGTCACAGTTAAAAAATGTACAGAACACACAACAACACGTGAATATTTATTTCCGTCATTTAATTATCTCCGTATACAATTTACGATAGTCTGACAAGAGAAAACAGTACAAAATGTCTTCTGGAATCAATAGGTAAAAAGCTACGTGCCACTGGGGAGGGGGGGGGGGGGAGTAGAGGCAAAAGCCACGTCAGGCTTCGTGGAGGGTGGAGGAAAGGTGATTCAGAAGATGTCAAAATGGGGCTACGTACTTTATGTATGCTACCTTAATTTCCATGGATTCTTCACAGCAAAGATATTACTTTCCGATACCATTCAAGAATGTCGACTTATTCTCACTCTGTTCGTTAGCAGAGAATATTAATTTCCATGTTGGCTGATCCAAAAATTGCGAAAACTAGTACTGCTTGGATTGGCTCACCAGTTATAGTCGTAAATCACAAAGACAGCACTAGTCGTAAAAATAAAACAAATTATTCTTTTCTATCTGTTGGTCAACACTTATCTTGGGTTCTAAGATCAACTGCCCAATTTCAAGAATCTGTTGCCCTACGCTCTTTCGAAACACAGCTGCCAAAAGCATGCCATCTCTCTGTATTGACTACATAAAAAATATAAGATGAACACAGCATTGAATTAAAAATGCCAATACCCATGGATAGTCTAAAAACCAACGTCCCCTGCAAAGTGACGCTAACCAACTTACTCTCCCACCCCCAACCGGGATCGCCAGAATCGGAATATACGGTCTAAGCGGCTAAATGCAGAAGACAAACACGTCATATATATATATATATATGTATAAGAAGGTTCAAAGACGGGCTAGAATCTAAATACGTGCTACTAGTTGAAAGTGGGGGACGGTGGTTGTATGCAGGCACGGGAATGGCACCAAAAGGAACATCAAGCGATGGGGGAAGATTAGTGAGCAAATGAATTTGGTCCGTGACACACATGCGTTGGCTCAATATTTTTTTTCTTCAGAAATCTAGCTTAAAGTATGGTAAATGGCTTCCACTTCATCTCAAAGTACCGGGCGGTTATAATTAAACTTCCCCTATTTAAAACATTATAACACGGAAACTAATTACCATGCCAGTACCAAACTTGGTTGCATTAATGTCCAGAGTATGGGTTGAATGATTTCCATGAGTGACAGCGCCACCGTCCAGTTCCAACTATGGCTGCCAGGTGCCATGATCAGTCGTGAAAATCAACTGCTTCTCCGAACACACATTTGGAAACGATCGAATTATCAGGCGTTCGTTTCCAAATGCTTGGCCGGCACGATCACCTGACCTCACTCATTGTGATTTCTGGTTGTGGGGCTACCTGAAGGACAGGGTTTACCAGGGGAACATTCACACACGTGCTGATCTGAATCGCAGCATATCAAGAGAGCCCATTGGGCCCCATTTGAACCATCTCTTTAAAATCAGTCATTTTACTTTTTTTTGATGCTTTGATTTTGGAAAATTAAAATTGATTTTTGAAGTT
>JARYHS010008074.1:74648774-74774326 GCA_031002005.1 Vandiemenella viatica
CTTTTTAATGAACCATCCCGGCATTCGCCTAGAGTGAATTCTCGAAATCGTGGTAAACTTTAAATCTGCAAGGCCGGACGGGGATTCGAACCTTTGTCACCGAGAATGCCAGTTCCGAGCTGTAACGCTCATTGCCGGGCAACGTGACAGGGAAAATGGTACCATTTCGAGCTGAAATAATAGTGGTTTATCACTGGTGGCTAATAACAGAAACGGATGATATGTAACAAAATAACAGGCGCTGACAGTTAATGCATGAATTAAATCTAAGGTATAGAGCGGGTGAAAGCTTCATGTAATGAAATACTATTGCGCTGTAATAAATTTCCTGTGAAATCAGTTTCAGACAGTTAAACACCAGTGCGTAATCTACTGCTGCATTTAAACTGGCGGCGATGACCATACATGAGGTGCTGTTTATACTCTGACTAGTATTTAGTAAAATTCGAGCTCATAAAACAAAATTGAAGACATGGAAATCAGAATTTGATTTGCATGTCATCCATATAAGAGTAAATATAAATTTAGAAGTTATATTTTTACTGAATAAAATGTCAGAGATACAGCAGTCGTTTTATAGTAGTATCTTTCTTTGCGTTTCATTAAACAGTTTTACACTTTCATGGGAAATATGGAACAGATATTCCAAATGGTATATGAAGACTTTGGAGAGTCTTCGTAATTCTGTAGAATGTCACAACCTGATTTTGAATATCTTTTTAGAAAAATTCATCCTTTAATATCAAAACAAAAGAATAGATTCAGGATAAAAATCATATATATTATTTCTATAAGGTATTTTTTTGTCACAAGCCTATATCTTCCTTCATACTTAACCGAAATCAATGAATGAGGTGTCATTTTAAAGCTTATTGTCTCCACTTTCTTTAAATCGTATTTTAAGCAAGAAAGTTTTCGGAATTCGACCCTTAAAGGGCAAAAATGAAAATTTTTCTAAAATGCTGTTTTCTGTGTTACGAGTCAGTTATCTCCCTGGATACCTATCTGAAACCATTTTATGAAGTATCGTTTTAAAGATTAAGATCTCCGCTTTAGTGACGTCATATATTAAGCCAGAAAGTTTTCGGAATTCAACCCTTAAAGGGCAAAAGTATTCATATTTTTGCAATGCGTTTTTGTGTCTCCCTTAATATCTAACCGATATAGATAAATGAGGTATCATATTAAAGAATAAGGTCTCCGCCATGGTAACATTATATTTTAAGAAAGGAATTTTTCGTAATTCGACCCTTATAGGGCAAACATGTCACTTTTTCTAAAATGCGTTTTTTGTGTTTCGAGCCATTTATCTCCCTGGATTTTCTAACCAAAATCGATAAATGAAGTAGGACTATGAAGAGTAATGGCTGAACTTGGTGACATTATATTCAACCTCACTATTCATCGCATTTTATTCGCGAAATTTTCGCACGGGTCGTCTAGTTCCAGCTAAATTTCGATTAGCCCTAACTGTACGGTTTTTAGCTACTGCAGATAGTTTCAGAAATCTTCAGTATTTGATAAATTTATCAAGCGCACCTATATTAATAATTGAATATGAAGTTTGTAAAATTTTTTAAAGGATGAAGTAAAAAAGGGAAATACAAAATGTGTTATCCTACAAAAGAGCTTCCTTCGTATCTATACACCGAACTTGAGTGTAAAATTAATTAAGAGCTCAATGTTGTGAATTAAAAAAATAATTGTCTTTTCCTCATCTTTTCTGTTCCAGGAAGAGGTGGATCCTGTAAGTTTAAAAGGTTCTATTTATCATTCAGAAGCCTAAAAGCCCTGAAAACATATTGTGTGGCAGATGTGTTTTTGTTTGTTGAGAGATAGAAATCTGTTTACCGTCTTTCCAGCAGCCGAAGGCCACGACGGTGCGTGTTGCCCTCTGCCGTGTGAACGCGGACACCAGCGACATCTGGTCGGCGTCCAGACCCCAGGAGACAGAGCACAGCGTCACAAACAGCCAGCACTGGAGGAAGAGAAATAAACAGCAACAAATATTCCGCCTGTATCAGTCGCATTAAAAAAAATTCACTCATTCTCTGCGCTGATTTTGATTGTCATAAGATTTCATTAGCAATGTAAGTATATTTTGATCTTCTTGAATATCTGCTTGTGATATGTGGAGATTATAACTAGAATGATATTAAACGACTAGAGAACTCTAAGGTGTATATTTAACTAAGGTAAATATATTTTGGAATCGTCTGTGTGGTCCAGAGATAAGGTTTTCAGATGATTATGGTATTTCCTGGAATCTACTTTATAATTTCGTAAGGACACTCATACACTCACCTCGATAGCTATTGGCTGGAGAACGGTGTCACGTGTCAGCCTTCGCTCGCAAAATAGCAACCGGGGATACCATTAGATGAAATTCGTGGTTATGTCCACTGTTACCAAATTAATTGCCATAATACATTCATTAAGTTTGCTTTTCGTAGTTTCATAGTTAAAAAAAAAAGATTGATAAATGTTGCGGCTAAAAGACGTGGATCTGATTTTCAGTAATATGTTGATCCACTTTCGTTAATGTTCTTTGTTCATTTTCACTGTACGTGTTATTAGGTTATTTTAAATGGATATCTGACCAAATATTTTACCGAATCGACTATTCTGGCAATTCATCTTGCCTTGCTCAACTGTTTAATAATATGGAATGTGTATTAAGTTCTCTGGCTGTCAAAGATACTATGAGCAATGATTACATTAGTGCTTGACCAGTCTCAATTAAAAAAACAACGTGATTCTTTCGAAGCAAACAGGAATTTAAAAAAAAATTCAGAATGAACTTTAAGGGTCAAATACAAGTCAAGTTTGTTTTTAAGCATGTTCGAGTCTATGACCTTTGAAACAATTATACGATTGCGCTATCGTCCCTGTTGGTGATTCCTCAAGAAAGTGTAATAGGTCCACTTCTTTTCTTAATATTTATAAACGATCTAGGTGACAACGTCAAATGCTGGTTGCGATTGTTTGCCGACGCTGCAGTTATCTATAGGGAAATAAGGTGCCCCGACGATTGCTTAGAAATTCAGCGCAATTTGGATGCTATTTTCGATTGGTGCCGTAAATGGCAGCTTATACTTAATTTCAAAAAGTGCAAGGCAATGCGGATAAGTAACAAAAAGCATCAATTTGTTCACGAGTACAAAATAAGCAATTAAGCTGTTGACACGGTTGATTCCCTGAAGTATCTGGGGGTGATAGTACAAAGCAACATGAAATGGGACATGCACATAACTTCCGTTGTAGGCAAGGCGAATTCTAAATTGCGAATCATAGGTCGTATTTTGAGGAATTGTATTGCTCATACAAAGGAGATAGCGTATAGAACACCAGTGCGTCCGCATCTGGATTACTGTTGTGGAGTTTGGGATCCGTATCGCAAGGTTCTGATTGACTCTGTGGAGAGGGTGCAGAGGAGAGCCGCTCGATTCGTTTGTTTTTTTTTTTTTTTTTTTTTTTTTTTTTTTTAAGTGCTTAACGTTTCTTAACAGCGACGTCTTTAGAGACGGGAAAGGATGGAGGGCAAGGAATGGGAAGGAATTCGGTCATGGCCTTTTTGAAGGAAGCATCCCGGCATTTGCCTGGAGTGATTTGGGAAACCATGGAAAACCCAAATCTGGATGACCGGACGGGGATTCGAACCGGCTCGATTCGTGACTGGTTGCTACAGCCCTTATGAAAGCGTCACAGAATTGATACATAGATTGTGCTGGGATAGTTTGGAAGATAGACGACGTAGCTTGCGTTCGAATTTATTGGAGAATATGCGAAAAAAAATTAAACTTCGATTGCAATGAAATACTTCTTCTGCCAACCTATTCAGGTCGTAATGACCGGAGGGATAAGATTAGAGAAATAAGATGCCGTACGGATGATTTTATGTATTCCTTCTTTCCTCGCGCTATTCGGGATTGGAATGCGCGGGTTTAGGTTTGGTGCTTAGCAACCTCTGCCACCCACAATGTTTGTGACTTGCAGAGTATGGATGTTGATGTAGAGATACCTTTCTCTGTTAATACTTCTGATTTCTTCAAGATCAAGCTGAAACACAGGTTAAGTTTATATTTGGTCAAATAAGGAATCCTGGCAAAATCTTTCATCCTAAAAACTGGAACTTATCTAGACCCGTGACGATACGTTAAGACGGTCACGGGCTTACACTAGTAAGCTATAAAAATATAGTTCACTTAAAAAAGTATTTTTTTATGGAAAGAGTTAAGAAGGACATTACGCAGACCTTAAATACGATACTATATATTAGAGCTCTATTCAGAGAGCTAAGGAGCCACACACTAGATCAGAGAGGTACCGTGGGGCTGGGTAATCCCGGTCTCTCCATACGACCCTCCTCATCGTCGTTTTAACTGGTTTTCCGCAGTCACCAATGCCTCATAAACAACACATTACGCTTACAGAACATTGATAAACGTTGATAACACAAATTACCCCTGTTGGTTCTTGACTGTCCGGGTGACACCGCGTCATGATGTGTGTAGCCGACGTTTCGACCAAGAAGACTACAGAAGGATGGTCGAAACGTTCGCTGCACTCATCTTGACGTGGCGTCACCCGGACAATCAAGAACCTACCGACTCTGGACGCGGAGGCCTACGATTACAAATTACCCCCCCCCCTCCTTCCCGGGTGGTGTCAGGCTTAGCGACAAGCCGGCCAAATCCCAACACGTCTCATCCCCCCCCCCTCAAAAAAAAAAAATAAAAAAAAATAACCTTGCTGTAACGGGATAAGTGCAAGAAGAAGAAATGTATTTTGGAATATTTCGAAAGCCTAAAAACCTATTATAACTACCAGAAAGATTAGAAACATATATTTTGAAGGTTTTGAGTGTAATACAGTGGAGCAGTCGTTTGTGAATCCGGCTATGAGACACAATGGCGGTAGTGGACCACATGTGAAACATTACAAGATGCAATGAGGGTCTGCTGAAGTCGGAATCTTCGAGAAGTAATTTTCAGAAATTTTTAATGACTAATACATATTAGTTCAAGGTTATTTTTCAATATTTTCATCGGTCTTCTAACTATATTCAAGCAACTTTAATAATATGTTATATGAAGTTGTTTCTGTTACTTTCGGCAAATGGCTGTTACTGTGTTTCTAGGTGCTCGTAATTCGAAAATGGGCATTTTTCGAGTTCGGATGGTGATATTCACAAACTTTATTAGAGCTAACTCTACAGAACAAGTGTTCTTCACTTCCTGAGAGCCAATTGTAAATAAACACTTCCTCGAAACGTTTGTCAGATCGGTTACTTCCTCCTTGCGTCTGAACAGAGCCAGCTGGAAGATTTTCTTCTTACGAAATAACCACGTATAATGTTAAAGAGATTAAATCTTATACACACAAATGCAATTAAATACCCCTCCCATTTGCACTAAAGAGCTTAACTGCAGTACGCCTAATTTACAAATTATTTATCATAATACGGTTTTAGAAATTAGCCACGTAAATAGTTTTTGTGAGATGAGGTGCACTTCCGAGATATTTTTGAAGGTGGCCAATTGCCTTTTGGTTCAATTAAATTGTCTTTAAATTTTTAATGGCATTCCTCCCGATTGCCATTCATCCAGCTAAGCCGTTTTGTGTGTTTATCCTGTTTACTGATGTATTTCCAAATGTTTTTTGCTCATACAATTGAAAGACGACCAAGACATACAACAACACCTACCCCAGGCCGGAATCGCACAAGTGACCGAGAGTCCCGGTAACGCTCAAGCCATCCCATTCGGAAGGACAGAGATAGAAATCTTCGTGCATCCATCCGTATTTCGATATTGCATAATTAATCGAAATCACTCCGTGAGTGCTGGGATGATTCCGTGAAATGGGCATGGCTGAATTCCTTTCCGAAACATGCTCCCAGTCCTTATTGCTCTATAATAATTAAGACGTCGACCAGCCCTAAAACAACACCGAACTAGAGACTCTCCACATGTTGAAATAGCACTCTAGCCCCTTTGCTACCATGTTCGGCCATTGAATAAGATAAATCCAACAAGGAAAAGGTCCAAAATACACCACAGAGATGTAATTATTTTTATTTGAGAAATTATTTTTTTGCTTCCAGCTTTACATCTAATCGAGGTTATCAGAGACAGGAAAAGACTGAGGGCAAGTAATGGGGAGGAATTCGGCCATGGTCTTTTGAAGGAACAATCCCGGCCTTCGCCTGGAGTGATTTGGGGAAACCATCTAAAACGCTTACCTGGATGGCTAGGTGGGGATTCGAACCCACGACCTCCCGAAAGCCGGATTATAGTGATAACACATAACAACCACGTTCTTTTTTTTTTTGTCTTCTTCATATCTTCGTCTCCAATGTGATATGAATCCTGATAGTACTGGAAACTAGGATCGGGTAACTATGTCAGCCACGGTTTCTTGAAGGAACATTGTGGAATTCAGCTGGAGTGATTTACGAAAATCACTGAATACTGAAATGGGATGCCCAACGGGGTTTCAATTCGCGTCCTCCCGAATGCCAGGCAACAGTGTTACCTATAACCCATGGGGCTTGGAAGGCAGGAAATAAAGCTTGACAGATAATTTTATAGGAGTATCAGTGTTAGTTAGAAACAAAGAGATTGTGAGGTGTTGGGGTGTGTGTGTGGCACGAGTGGTTGCTTATTATATTAACTATCCAATATTACTAAAGATTTTCATCTAACTTTAATTTCACTTGTAACCGAAAAGGGGGGGGAGGAAATTAGCTAGGAGATGTTAATTCTAGCAATTTATCAGGATTCTGACACCAGGTACTCTTTGATTACGCAGAGATTACCAGACTGCGATTGATTTTATACTTTCTTACCTCATGGAAATAAAACTTCGTTCACTCTTCTTTATAGTATCAAATTAACAATATTATTCTGAAACACAATACAATATCATATCAGGATCTGTGGGGCTATGGGTACTTAGTCTACGAGTGTTATTGAGACCAAACATGATGCGGATAAGTTACAAACCATTTAATATAAAAAACCTAACATACATTTTAGTCCGATTCCAACTAACTGACCTGAAGAGAAAATGACACGTCTTTGCTTTATTAAACTGAATTTACTGCTCAATGTTATCACGTAATTACTGCCTTTACTTTAACAGATGCTTCCTACAAATCACTTATTACTCTACAACCATTAACACAATAGGCCGCTCTCTCGCTCACATACACAACATTCACTGAAATACAACGGCGACTGAATAATTCTCATAACTGGCGGCATCTTCTACCAACGCATATAAATGGAAGCCTAATCAACCAAATAGGTTACACCGGGGCAGTTTGAGCTACTTTACGACACATTATCCAATTTCAAACCAACCGAATACTTTGGAAATTACTATAACAAAGGCTGAACACTTTTAGAGACAAACTGATTAACTCGGAAACCAAACTTATTGACCTGATCGACTTGGAGAACCAACCGAGGCTGCTGCATGTCTTACCTTCTGTAAACGACTACATGTTTGCTGCGCGCTGTTCCGTATAGAATGAAGAACGACGATAGCGTGCAGGCTAGCTATGTAACAAACCTAAAAGCGCTGAATCAACGGCGTCACCACGTGACCATAGCGTGATACACGTCCGCTCTAACTGTAAGCAGCCGCTTCTGAGCGAGTTGTAACTTGCACGTACAATGACAAAATTTACGTACCAATTCTCAAATAAAATTAAATCCTGTTTATTATCTTGGTTCCCTTACAAGATAAATGAAAGGTTTCCTACTTCAATCCTCCAGATTTAAAATGTGGAACCACTAATTCACATTGCCGACCCATTTATTTATTTATTTACTGTTCTTAATTATTATTATTACTACTGAAACTGTGGCTACTGCATTCAAGTTAAGCTTACCTTCTAAATATGGTATGGTGATAACAAAATTAAGGTGTTTACATTCCGAACATTTTATTTTTCTGGAAATAGTTTATTTATATTTCGTGTCGTATTTTTCCATTAGAGTTCTTTCGTAAATGTTCTTTGTACTTACCATTAACCTTTGTGTGTATTTGTCACACACAGGTCTATAACTCTCGTATTGGTTTTCCGTGCGTAGTTTAGCTATTCTTTCCGGTATTCGCCATATAATTGCGTTTGCTAGCGATTTGTTTATTCGAGGAATAAAAATGCACAGTGGTTATCATAATAACTAAAAAAGTGTTATCATCTCTCAATAATCAATCGAGTTGGTTATTTCAATAATTATTATTACTAAAATGATGATATTCGTGATTATTTTTACTGTTAAACTACGAACTTTGACCTCTGAACGTTTGTGAGTTTCTTGCTGCGCGAACTAATTTTTTTAGTCTTCGGTAAAGTGCTGGGTATGAGAGGTCTATTTTATCATGAATTTAGTGTACCGCCTACCAGTTATGCTGTCTCATGCGGTATTCGTGTCTAGGACGAAGCATAATCGAAAGGCGAGGGGTCTCGCGATTTGTGTCCCCGACTGTACCTGCTAGTATTACTTTCTAAGCATTCATGGGGAGGAGATGAACTCAGTGCCTTCGTAGTGCATTTTCTAAAAAAAAAAAAAACTTAATAATGATTACTTAATAAATCTTTGATCAGAGATCCGTAATAAACTATAACTTTTATTGTAATGCTTCCATCATCTTCCCATCGTATTTTTTTTTAATTGAGTAATAAGGGTGTTAATGGTGAACTGTAGAAGTATAACGATCAAAGTAATCGAATTTGCAAACTTAATAGAGATACACGAACCACAAGTAATAATTGGGGTAGTGACTTGGTTAAAAGGTGAAGTACTAGACAGTGAGGTTTTTCCTGATGGTTACAGAGTGTTCCGCAGAGATAGAGGAGCAATTGGTGGAGGAGTTTTCATACTAGTTAGAAAAAATTACTACCGTTCACTGGTGTTCATAGATCATGACCATGAGTTACTTGGGATAGATTTCTGGGGTAAGAAAAAAGAAAAAAATCATGGAATTGGCTGCTTACCGGAATAGAAGAATGACAGATGAAGATGAGGCACTTGGGGAGAAATTATATTCATACTCTGATCAGGTGAGAATCGAATGGTCATTATTGGTGAGGATTTCAATTTACCTGGTGTAAACTGGGTAGGAAGTAAGATAATAAAACAAAGCAACAGAGATTAGTAAATAACTTAATATGGGAAGGAGGATTTACACAAGCGGTAGATAAAAACACTAGGGCACAAAATATTTTGTATATATTCCTAATAAAGCAAGATGATAACCTTGTGGGGTGTTAAGTAACCGAAGAAATAAGTGATCATGACGCAGTTCTAATGGATATTAGAGGATTCAGTGAACCAGCAGCCAAAACTGAAGGATGAAATAGGTACAATTTTAAAAAGGCACAGATTTCAAATTTGAAGAGACATTTCAGAGAAACGTTTCAGCAAATAGAAGGAAGGCACAAGTACTGCAGAGTCGATGTGGGAAGAGTTCAAGGAGATAATAAGAAAGGGGGAAGAAAAATTTATTCCACAGCAGAAAATAAAGAGAAGTAGAGAACCTGTGTACTATAATAGGGAAATGTACAATTCTGCATTTTATCTCATTCTTGCTTCCTCCATCTTTTGTGATTTTGCTTGCTAGGCAGCAGAATTAACATTGCCCTCACTGCTGCAAATAAGTATACACTTAACACCTACTTCCATGGATATGAGGTTATTGCAAGATTCGCTATGAGTATTAAAATAAAAATCTGAAGCTTTAAGTTTTTTGTAACCCGATTTTAACTACCAGCTTATTAATTGTCTTGATATATAAGCTCCATAAAAAAGCAGTTTCATTTAAAATGTTAATAGATAGCTTTTAAAACTCCCTCCGCAAGGTGACAATAAATGCATATCATCAGAATGTTTTATAGTAACATGCAAAACCACACAAGTAGAATGGACGCTGATTTAGTATTTGGTCCTATTTTCTGTTTGATAGATGTTTGTTCTGGACCTATTGGGTGTATGCGTGCTAAGCAACCACACTAAAAACAGGCACTTACCTTCTATACTTCTATTCGTAATTTCTATCTACCTATGATCCGGCCAACACGATTGGTTCCTTAAAACCCAGGGACAGTAAGACCGTTTTCACCTCTTTCGTTATTGCCTCAGATGTCTTTCTTGATGCTGTAGTCTACAGATAGATTGAATGGTTGCTTTGAAATATTGTAAGTTTTTACTTTTTTTCTTCTTCGCGAACATTGTCAGTAGCAGCTGCTTGTCATTTCCTCAAGGAAATTTTAAAGAACCCGTGTTCTCGTGCCGGAGAAGAGAGTTTGTCATCCACTCCTGAAGTGGATGACTTGCACTAACTCTTCACACGACAAACGTTAAGAGTACGCTTTAAGTTAATTAGTACTGCACAAGCAAAGCAAAACAGCTGGCTCAAGTACACCAGAAAACTGTCCTGACTGGATCAGTCCTCAGATAAACCGAACCTTAAGGAATCATTATAGTGTAACTCTTTCTTACACATAAAATGTCTGACGAACTAGTGAACAGATCTTTCAAGTTTCACTTACTTGCGAAATGGTGGAAGGATATTAATGGAACTTGACACAGCGATGGCGTGCACACAATCTGCAAAGTAGTTAGTTGTGGTTATAAGTAAGTAAAAATTTCCACTGTAGAGTCAAAATGAATCTTTATGGACAGCATTAAACTCACCTTGTCTTCAGCTATGACCGATTCTTCTAATTAAATGATGTTTTGCCCATTGAATATCGTAACTATAAATTTTAGTCATCTGTTTTCAGCCTCACACTTAAGAGAAAATTAATTTGAGACATGTGTTAAGTATCGTGTTGCACCACCTTTCGCCCTGACTGCAGCGATTCATCTCGGAATGGGCTCGTAAAAGCACTGGAAGCTTTTTAAAGTGATACGGATCGTCACAGTCTACGAAGATTGGATGGAACTGGGACAGAGGTTAGGACGTCGTTTTTGCTGGCACCCCAGGTGTGGTTGACGGGATTAAAGTCAAATAACTTCCTTTCGAGGGAAGCAAGTTCACATCTATGGAATGTTTATCTAACCATTCAGACACTATTCTGGAGCGATGAGACAGTACATTGTCTTGTTGAAGAAAAAACTTTTGTCGAGGTCATTTTGGTCTTAAGGTTTTATTAAGAGGAGTTAGTATTTTTTAGGTACTTGTTAAGTTTTGTCATGTTAACTTAGAACGGGTCTGGTCGGTGAATATAAACGCAATTCAGCATTACTTGTTGATAGGTAAAAATGCTTAGTTTAAAGTCACTTTCGGCTGGTTCCTGCCAGTCATCTATGACGCAAGTACACGTTAGCGTCGGAACATAAGTACATTACTCTCATTCTTCGTGTCGACTTGAATATGGAAATATGGGTTAGCAAATCAATCACATCGACTCTCGTAGCCTAGACTAGCGCTAAAGTCTTCCAACCAAGCTGCCATGTCTCTCCAGTCATCCAATCATTCAATCTGTATTGGAAGCAGAAATTTAGCTTCAATACCCAAAAGTTTCGAAGTAGTCCTTGCAGGACACGTTATCGACTTTATGTACAGTTTTCAGCGACCATTAAAAGGAATCCCTACCAGTTAGCCGTCTTTTCATTCTCATAGATTAGTTTATATCAGCTAGTGCTATACCGGTCCTAGTCTCGGCTCTCCAACCTGAAAATGAAGTGGTGTCGGATATATCCTGATAAATTATCATTGTTAGTAGCCTGCAAGGCTTCTCGGAAGAGCAGAAGACGTTAGAAGAGGACTAAAACCGCGGAAGTTAGACACTCCACTTAAGGTCCGCCACTCGCAGTGTCTACAACAAATGTGAAGCAACCACTCGGACCCTGACACTTTCAGTGGGATGTAGCAAACGATCAAATGGAGGCAAAAGGTAAATTAGGATATCCCGGTGATGCTGGCGGGTGAGAGATTGTGTCACACTTACCAGAAGGATCCATATCAGCCCATATAAACAAGTTCCAGACGATAAGGCTACCTCCACCAACTTGAAGAATAACCTATTGGTAAAAAGTATCCATCGCTTCATGACATTTGCGTCATATACGAGGGTTGGAACTTAAATAGTGGTAACACTGCTGTGGAGACACTATGCAATGGAATCTACTATTGTCGCTGATAGCACACGTTGTTGACATACCTACCTTACTTCTGAGCAAATGGACTCGCCCGTCCCACGTCCCCGGCGTGCGCACAATCGAGGGAAACACACTCACTTGTGAGCGAGTGGTATAACGTAACGGTGTCACTATGTTTTCGAAACAGGAACAACGGAGTTGGATCAAGATTGAATGTGCCAGAGGTCGTACAGCACGACAGTGTCATCAAGGTCTTCAAGAGGTATCCGGGGAATCGGCATTGCCTTACGGAACAGTGGCACGCTGGGTAAAAGCCTTCAACGAATGTCGGCAAACTGTGGCAGACATGCATCGAGCAGGTCGTCCTAGCGTGTTTGAAGAAGAAGTGCATACTGTTGTCGCATTAGTGTACAGTGATCGACGCCAGACGATTCGTGAGCTCGCCTACGAAACCAGATTAGCACATACGACTGTGCTTCGCATCCTGAAGGAACGCCTGGGCATGCGAAAAATTGCATCACGATGGGTTCCACATGAATTGACGGAAATGCAGAAATGGATGCGTTACGACGCTGCTCAGACGCACTTGGAGCGCTATGAGTGCGAAGGAGAGGCTTTCTTACGCCGTATCATAACACTGGATGAGACATGGGCCACAGCGTACGAGCCAAAACTGAAACGCCAATCCAATGAATGGCGTCATTATGGGTCGCCGCGAAAGTCGAAAGTGCGTGATTCTCGTGTACGACTGTGATGGTGTTATCCCAACGCATTACGCTCCTCCACGGCAGACCGTCAATGCACAGTATTACTGTTAGTTTTTGGAGCATCACCTGAGACCAGTTTTCTGAAAGAAGCGGCAACACTTTCTGCACAACCCACCCATCATTTTGCACGACATTGCGCGGGCGCAGACAGCGCAAGCTGTGGCTGCTCTGTTCGGTCGATGGGACTGGGAAGTACTGTACCAGCCATCATACTCCCCGGACTTAAGTCCTTGTGACTTTGATTTGATTCCGAAGATGAAGGAACCACTTCGTGGCATTCGCTTCAGAACTGTTCCAGAGATTCGACAGGCAGTAGACCGCTCCATTCGCAGGTTCTGCTAACGGTATACTACGCCTTCCACATCGCTGGCAACGAGTTCTACACAACGCTAGTGACTACTTTGAAGGATAGTAACAGGTGCAAACATGTAACGCTTTTGTATCGGTTGTGAATAAATAGTTGCCACTATTTAAGTTCCAACCCTCGTATGTGTCCTACCATCGGCATGTAGCAAAGTGAATGTTTACTCATCAGTTTACCAACTCCACGTTTCTAGTTGTGTCTTGACGTTCCCACCACTACACTAATCTTTATGACGTGTGGTTAGCAATGTAGCCCCATTGACGATGTCTTCTCTACCACTTAAAGAGAAGATGATTCTTGATGGTGTGGCAGCTTACACGATGTTGTGCAACAGCGTTAAATTTCCGATTTGTCTGTAGCATTTCGAGTCGACTATCCACTGTTATCATGCTAGCTAGACGATGATGACTCCATTCATCCACACGCAGTTGGCCCTGGCAGGGATGGTTTAACAGATCCAGAGTACCCACGCTACAGTAACTCGTGCAAATCCTATTCATGCACGACTTCTGGGTTGGGTTGCAGTTACCCACTCGTCAGGCACCAATACTTTTACTACGGTCAGAAGCAACTAGATCACTCGTCTTTTCCATTCAGCGTTCTATTATTAATTATAGTGCAAACATCAGCCCTTCTAATGTCGGATTTATGTTTACATTTTACAAGCCCGGCTACATCGCCTGATTTGCATAACATTTGCTGGGCCTAATTCAATTGCCTTTTTTTTCTCTGTACAGCAACTATAACCTAATTATTGCAATCTACCGGATGTACTGATGGCTCCACAAAGGAGGTGGATGGTATATTTCTCGGTAAGCAGCACAAAGAAACACGTCAGCGTAAAAACTAGCATTACGTTTAATTCTGCCTGTTGACTATTGTTAAGAAATTGTACTTTTAAATTCATAAATAATCGCAGATTCGTGGAGAGGGAATAACGCAAACTCGGATTGAGTGTGTTTAGGGAACCCTCAGCACGCGTCAAAGTGGTGAATATGACGTCCAGAGCAACTTTTACATCCAGACCAAGTTATGACTTTCAAGTAGATAACAAAACAGACACGCACTCATTTAGTTTCTTCAACAACTTCATTATTTTCTCGTAGTATATCTGAGCCATGAATCATCCATTCAACACCAATTTCTTTCGTGGGAGACAAGTCAACCAGAAAACTGTTTCCTCATATAACTAAATTAAATAAGGGGACACTGAGAATTAAATCCAAACACAGTACAGTAGAGTCCCGCTAATCCGAAACCCGGTAATCCGAACGTCCGGTTAAAGGTCGGGCCACACTAGACCGCAACGCAACCGGGGCGCACCGCACAGTCACTCGGCCGTGTGACGGCTCGCTCCCCTCGCGTCCACACTGGTCCGTAGCACGGCCGTGTGACGGACAGGTTCCTACTCGGTCTCCTTTAACGTATACACTTGACTGTTTCACGGAATTAATGTTAAGAAATTACCTTAAAAGTGATTTCTTTATCGTAGCTGCGGCTACCACCCGTACTTTATTATAGAGTACTGTACTTTATAATCTACGAAGGTAATAAAGTACGTTAAAAAACTTTTTTTTGTGTGACTCCTGTTATCTCCTAATTGTTTGATCTCTTATGCACAAAAATAGTATTCCAAAACTGTTTTAACAAAATGGTCGTCACACTGTATTGAAAGATTTTCGTGTAATTCTATATAATCACGATTAAATGTCAAGCGTCACTCACTTCACATTTAACGTGTTTGTTTTGGTTGAGGCTCCTTTTCGAGTCACTCAATATTTTTTTTTAACAAAAAACAATAAGATTATTATACATTTTTATTTTAATGCAGACCGCAAAGATTCCGTAAAGTAATAATAATTTCATGTGATCTAAAAACTCCAGTCGCGGATTTACTTATCGGCTGCGCCTCTATCGTTGTCACCTAATTTGAAAAGGAAAACTACAGATTAACGTGAAATTCGTAACACGGAGCGTCCTAGCATTTTATTAGCAAATCAAAGCTTTTCCAAAGGTGAATGTCAATTTTACGATACATAAAAATTACAGCTAAGACAGGGATTTGAACCAGGGACTTTCACTTCCCCAATTGTACGCCGTAACCTTCTGAGACAAGAGACAAATCTGGTTATAATCAAAAATTATTATTCAAACATAATCAAATAAACGTACTTATAATTTATTTTTGCCATGCCAAAACACAAATGTACTTTATTATGTGATTAAATACATATTTTCCATTACTTCTAGATTCATATTCTTGCGGCGAGTGATTTGGGTACGGAAGGTCCCCGGTTCAAAATCCGGATCTCGGATGCAATTTTTACAGTCCTTAAAATCGACTTTCACCACTGGCAAAGATTTGATTTGTTAATGCGAACATGCAAGGGCTCTAACTACATTTTACGAATATCTGATGAACCTGAAGTGAGGCTGAAAAAACAGAAAAGAAAAAAGGACACACTTCTAAAGCAATCAGTAACGTTTAAACAATATTTAGTCGTAAAGGACCGGAAATTTTCGAACTCTTTCTATACAGTTCTCCATATCGACTAGCCCGACAGCAGACCGACACCGGGCCGCACCGTCAAAATATAAACCAAATTTATCCGGGCCGAAACACGGCCGTGTGTCGGCCGACGTGCGGTGTTGTTTGATCTCACTTCAATCGAGTGAGCGACAACAATAAGAAAAGTGACGGTGCGGTGCGCCCCGGTTGCGTTGCGGTCTAGTGTGGCCCGACCTTAATCCGAACATGGCAAAGCATTACATAGTCTTAATATAAAAATGGTAAAAGAATTAAAACACCCTGAAAATACAGTTCATACGCTATATAATTGTGTGGTTAACTACTGTACATGTACACAATTTTAATTTATACAGAAAAATTAGCTAGAAAATATTAAATTTAAAAAGTGCGTAACACTGAAAGAAAAACTGTCAAACTTACGATAGTAGTTACAACGGTTAGAAACACACATTTCATCCCTACTTTTTAGAGCACAGAAACTCAGTAATTGTTTTTTGGCGTAATGAAGACAGTCTGTTATATGACGCAAAGTTGCGCCATCGTCTGATAAACATTAAATCAGCTGGTGTAGCAGTGGTCTGTTGATCCATATAGCGTAGCGCGAGATCAAAGGCTTCTGCCCCGTCAGTGTGTGACACCAACTCTCCTTTACTATTACTATTACAATTACTCCGCGATTCACCAAAAGTGTTTGGCGGAGGGTGCATTGCACCTGTCAGGAAAGGTAATGGTTTGGAAGGGATATACGGGATATGGCAGGAGGCGCCCATGGGCTATTGTGAGGAACCATCCCAGCATTCGCCTGGAGCGATCTAGGGAAACCATGGAAAACCCAGATCAGGATGGCCGGAGTGCTTTATCGGAAGCTACTCCTGTCCGATTTTGTGTTTACTCGCCCGGTAAATCTATTCTATTCCATTCCCTAATCGCTCGTGGAAAAAATGAGTAGAGAAATGAATCGGTTCTGGCCCTGATTTCTCTTATCTTATTTTCGCGGTCATTCCGAGATATGAATGTTGCTGGTAGCAATATTTGTTTGCTGTCATTCCGAAATACGTCAGTCGAGAATTTTTCAATTAGCTTCCGTCGAGAGCAAAGCCTTCGGTGCTCCAGGTCTTCCCAACCTAACTCCTTCAACATGGCACTTACGCTTTCCCTCCAACTATATATACCTGTCACGAATCGGGCGGCTCTTCTTTGGACCATCTCTAATGCCTCCATTAATCCCTTTTGATGAGGACCCCATACAGAGCAACAATATTCCAGGTGAGGCCTCACTAGTGACTTGTACGCAATCGATTTAACTTCCGGAGTGCATTGTTTTAAATTACGACCTAGAAATCGAAGCATACGATTTGCTTTCCCAATTACATTCTCGATATGCTCATTCCACGACAAATTATTACGAATTGTTACCCCTAGGTATTTAGCGGAATCTACCGTTCTAAGGACAGTGCCATTAATTGTATATTCAAAGCTAAATGGTGTCACCTTTTTACTTACACGCATGACTTGGCACTTTTTAGCGTTTAACTCCAACTGCCAATCTTTACACCACGCAATTATTTTCATAATATCGTCTTGTAACAAAGCGCAGTCGTCCTGGGTTGTGATTTCACGATAAATAATAGCATCATCGGCAAATAATCTTTTCATTCCCCTTATTATGTCGCACAAATCATTAATGTATATGAGAAACAACAGAGGCCCTATCACGCTTCCTTGGGGAACCCCGGACTTCACTTCGGCAAGTGATGAACGCTCACCGTCGAGAACTACACACTGTGTTCTGTCCTTCAAAAAGTCTGCAACCCAATCACATATTTGTCTAGATATACCGTAACCGCGAAGTTTCCTAAGTAACCTAGTGTGAGGCACAGTGTCGAAAGCTTTTTTGAAGTCTAATAAAACTAAATCAACCTGGGATTGCTTATCTATAATACGGCTCAAGTCGTGAATTAAGAGGGCAAGTTGTGTTTCGCAGCATCGGCCTTTTCTGAATCCATGTTGATTTGGGTTTAAAAGCTCATCTTCATCCAAAAACCGCATGACATTTGAATAGATGATGTGTTCTAAAATCCTGCAAAATATTGAGGTTAACGAGATCGGCCTATAATTTTGAGGATCATTAACATTCCCACTTTTGAACACTGGACTTACGATGGCGGTCTTCCATTCGGCTGGTATTTTTCCTTGATCCAAGGAGGCGGTATATAATTTCATCAAATACGGCGCAATTTCCTTTGCGTACCTAGAGTAGAATCTTGTAGGAATACCGTCTGGTCCTGGAGCCTTGTTGGGATTTACATTCATAAGCAGTTTAGTTATTCCCTCGACATCGAGAACGAGATCATTCATAATTTTGTTGGTTCGATTGTTAAATATCGGAATCTCCTCCGAGTTTTCTGACGTGAAAGCTTTTTTAAATACATTATTCAAAATTTCTGTTTTCTCGACGCTAGTTTCTGATAATTCCCCATTTTCATTAATCAACGACGGCATGACCTTTCGAGAGCCTCTTATTAATTTGACATATGACCAGAACTTTTTTGGATTAGTAATCAGATCTTCGGATAAATTTCTGGCTTGGAATTCTTTAAACGCATCACGCATTGCCTTACGCACATCCGCTCGCAAGTGGACTAATTTAGCGCGATCAGATGAGTCCCCCGATTTCTTTACCGTCGCATGTAAACGCCTTTGCTTCCTGAGCAAACGTTTCACTTCCCTATTGAACCACGGGAAGTTTTTACTAACCTTAATAAACTTCTTGGGAACAAATTGATTTAAGCCGGTCCATATTATTTCTTTCAAATTAAACCAAAGTTCCTCAACATTTGTATTAAGCGTGTACGTTTCAAAATTTTTCGCCAAATGATCGACCATAAACGCATCATTTGCCTTATCGAAACAATATACGAGTTTGTCTTTATCATGCTTCAAATTCAGCCTAGATTTTAAAGTTACCACAATCGCCTTGTGATCACTTATACCGTCATCTATACAAACTTTATCTACAATATCCGGATTGTTAGTAAGAAAAAGATCCAAAATGGACGAGGAATCTTTGACGCTCCGCGTTGGCTCTTCGATCATCTGTTCAAGAGAATTTTCCGCGAATGATTCCAGCAACGTTTCGGTTATTAACCTATCTCTTCCGCCTGATCTGAACGTAAATGTGTCCCAGTTAACAGAGGGTATATTAAAATCACCTCCAATGATCAATGTATGTCCCTGAAATTTCTGAGAAATACTATTAAGTGACTGTCTAAAATATTCCGCGTTATCTAATCCAGAGTCCGGAGGTCGGTAAAATGATCCTATTATGAACTTTAAGCTTTTGCCAATTTTTACCTTCACCCATATTAACTCGCAACAATTTTCCGTTTCATTTACTACGGAGCAATTGATGGTTTTATTAACGGCCACGAACACACCTCCGCCCATTGAGGTAGTTCTGTCTTTCCGAAAAACATTGAATTGAGGAGCAAATACTTCGCTAGATTCTACCTCTGGCGTCAACCAGCTCTCGGTTCCTAGTATTATATCAACATCGTTAGTCGCAACGGCAGCGTGGAAATCGGCTACTTTCCCTCTAATACTCCGACAATTAAGTACCATTATCCTTAGCGGTTTAATATCTGTATCTGTAGAGTCTAAATTCGCATTTTTACTATTTTCACTCCGAAAGGAAACGGATGAAGTATTTGGAGCTGTAAATTTCGATTTATTCACGCCGTCACTTCCAGAACCAAGATCTAGATTAACGACGCGTCTTCTTCGTTGAACTGAGGGATCCTCGGGCCTCACGGTGTTCCTAAAAAATAATTCACATCAAGACGGTTCCATATTTTAGCAGCCACCTTGATCGCCATTCTCGGTGTGTAGTGGACGCCCGACCTGTCAAATGCGTCCCAGCTGGCAGCTATCATCGGTCGAAGATCGACGAAGCCCCAGTTGTTTCTGCGACACAGCTCCTGTAGACTACAATTCAAAGTTATAAATCTTCCACCATACGGCTTCCCCACAATCGATGCGCGGCACGACACTACAGATGGAAAACTGCAACTTTACCGAATTCTCACGCGCTGATTCATATGCCTTGTGGCCCAACTTTTCCATCGATTTCACTATATCTGAAACAGAAACATGACACGAGTCGTTAGTTCCGACGTGCGCAGCTACCCTCAACTGACGGCAGTTCGATTCTCTAATCGCTTTTGGTATAGCCTCCATGACTCGTGGCACGGTTGCTCCTGGAAGACACACAGAATGAACGTTAGTACGAGGGTCTGCACCATTCTTCTCAGCTAGGTCTCGTAGGGGTTTCTCTAGACGTCGGACGTTGGAGCTTCCAATGATAAGTAATCCTTTCCTTGGCATCACTCGGTGTCTGCGAGTAAATCTTCCCTGCTGTGCTTCTCGGCCATTCGCACTAAGATCTTCAACCTCCTGCAAAACTGAAAACGCATTACTTAGGGGCAAGATATCATTCTCCCGTCGGTTATTTTGGAATTTTGATGCCTTTCTCCTATCCACCCGGTGCCAGTCGTTCCCTGCAACAGATACCTGACAATCCTCACCTGCCGGTTCTACATCAGTAGCCTCCGGTAATTCTTCGACGCACTGCCGTTCGTCATCTAACATGCTCCACACCTGTGCCTGAAGAGATGCCATCGTAGTACGAATCTCTTCAAGAGCCTGACGCCTACTGTAACACATTGCGCAAACCATGTCCCACAAACAACCAAACACAGAGTCACAAACAAATTAATCAGAAAAATCAGACAGCTGCTACAGCTCACTAAATGGATCACTACCTAAACAGGAAATATTTAAGATAACACGAAACCAGGAAATTTCAGATCACACAACAATTCGGCTACTGCTGCAACGGACGCAGAGGCTCAACTCACTGGATCACTACCTAAAAAGGAAATATTCAAAGATAACACTAAAACCAGTAAAATACAAATCACACACAAAAGTCGGCTACGGTCGCTGAGGCTCAACTGACTACTGCTGACTCTCAGAAACTTTCAAAAATAAAAACAAAGTCTAACTAACACACTTTAGATTTAACACACAAGAAAGTCGACGACTGCTGCTCACGGCGGCGGTTGCTCGACTGCTGGCTCACTGCCTACACAGAAAATTCAAAGATAAAAACAAAGTCTATCTACCACACTTTAGATTTAACACACAAGAAAGTCGACTACTGCTGCTCACGGCGGCGGATGCTCGACTGCTGACTCACTGCCTACACAGAAAATTCAAAGATAAAAACAAAGTCTAACTAACACACTTTAGATTTAACACACAAGAAAGTCGACGACTGCTGCTCACGGCGGCGGTTGCTCGACTCCTTTGTCACATTCCGTCTCATTGTCACTTTCGTCGTAACATTCCACTTCTACCTGGTCTTGAGTCACAGCAGCCACTAAATCAACGTCAGTAAGGTGCTCCAGTATTGAATCATCCGCTGCCATCCATTCATCTACGTCTGCTTCACAGGCTTCATCACATCCAGGGATTGTCTGTACCATTTGTAGGAAACTCTCCTCTTCATTTTCAGCTGGTATGTCCTGAAATTCAAGAGATGTCCATAGTTTTCTCCAAGATTTTCTCAAAGTGTTTTCTGAAATTTTCTGCCATGCCTCAGCAGCCCAATAAACAACATCCTTCAGATTTGTTTTTTTATTATTATTATTTTTTCAGCTAAAGGAATGTTATCATCTTGGATCAGCATTCTTAAGAATTGTTTTCTGTAAATCAGTTTTAATGTTTGTAGTACGCCTTGGTCCATCGGCTGTAGAAGTGGTGTAGCATTCGGCGGCAAAAACTTCGCCACGATTTCTCCATCACATAATTCCTCAGTGCTGGGGTGAGATGGTGCGTTATCAATCAAAAGGATAGCACGGGGAAGCAAATTATTTTCCTTGGAAAACCGCCGGACAGAGGGAACAAACTGGTCGTGAAACCATTCTTTGAACAGCTTACCATCCATCCATGCTTTTTTCTGGTTGCGATAGTATACAGGTAGGGATTTCATGTTGCAGTTTTTGAAAGCTCTGGGGCTAACAGATTTGCCGATCATCATTAGAGGGAGCTTGTGATTACCAGCAGCGTTGCTGCACACTAGTAAAGTCACACGATCTTTGCTTATTTTAAAGCCAGGAGCTTGGACTTCTGCTTTTGATGCCAGGCTTTTTGTTGGCAATGCCCTAACATTAAGGCCTGTCTCGTCAGCATTATAAATTTGTTGGGGAGAATAATTTCCCTCTCTTATCAGTTTATTAAATTCATGCACGTATTCCTTCGCTGCATCATGGTCAGAAGAAAGCTTCTCTCCAGTAATTGTTAGCTGACGAATCCCATGACGTTTTTTAAATCTGTCCAACCAACCCGTACTCGCATTAAAAGACTCATCACCATTCATTAATTTGTTTAGGTAAACACCCTTTTCCTGAACCTTCTGAGAGTGCACTAACCACGAACACTTCAAACATCTCAACAATAAAGGTAGGGAGTGAGAGTGAGCCATTGTTCACCAGTTGTTCCCAATTGTTACCATGCTGTACCTACTTATATGCTTGGTATACTTCATTGTAGAAATTAGTCACTGTAACTCCGGCTAATCCGAACAAATCGGTAATCCGAACAAGGCCCGGTCCCAATTAGTTCGGATTAGCGACTCTACTGTACTGCCATTTCTGCGGATTTATCCGTAGATCTACGGATTTTTATTAAAATTTAGGATTTTCGGATTCTGTTAAAGTATCTACGGATTTTTTGTACTTTTTATCATTTGTTGATTTTTGATTATGCTGGTGTTTTGTTAAACTTTGAACGCATAATGTTAAACCATTACATAATAGTCAATAACTGTGAATCGTTTCCTTTCAATTGCTCGTGTGAACCAACGATTGAAATAAAGCTCATATTTTGTGTGGTTACAGATTTCATAGATCTTAAAAGACCGTAATACAGAACTATCGGCGCACTCATTATGCAGGGTGACACGCTCGTTGGCACGGCTTACAAAGCAGTGCCTTCCGAGAAGGCCTAACCAATATCCGAGAGTCAAAAGGGTCTCAGTTTTTAAGATTTCCTGTCACAGAACATATGTATGGTAAATTTAATGTCAACAAAGAAAATTTTATACTAGCGAAAAATAATGATAATAATAATAATAATAAACTACTAGGCATAGCAGCAGCAGTGATGAAAGTGACGAGGTATAAAATATGTTCAGAGATATTTCTTACTTTCAATATATAATATTATTTTTGTAATTACCTGGAAATAAAAACTATTCTTAATTTTGACCCTCTCTTCAATAATTATTGTTTCAGTCCTTTAGTTAGCGAATCTCCGGATTTTTGTAATCAAATCTATGGAAATTTTAGCGGCCATATACGGATATTCAAAGCCAAGTGGCTAGCAGCACTGTCCAAACAATACTTTAAATAGCTCTTAACTTGCCTGTATCACATAACTTCTAAAAATGTTTTAAATCTAAATCTGATTTTAAATGCGAATTTATCATCACCAATACAATAGTCTGCCGCAAACTAAGTAAATAAATAAAAAAAAGGGAAAGTAATAGTAATTGTAGATAAAACGAAACAAAAACAGTCTTAAGAGAATTATGTGACAGAGGCCAAGTACAAATGTTATTCGTAAACAGTTCGAAGCTGTAGTTATGTAGGTGGTCTGAAATGTTCTCGGCCTCGATCGTATATGGAAACACCATCTCAACGTCTGAAACGTGAAATTCAAGCATATTTCCTTACAACATTCAGATTGTATTATTAATCATTAAAATGTACAACAATTTATATAATAGCTTTCTTCGAAGCCTAGAACAATTCCTTCTCCATTTCAGATAACGTAACATAAAAAACAATAATTAGTGAAGCTTTGATCATTTCCATATCGGCAATCGACAAAAAGTTTCAAATTTCTACAGAAGTACGGTTCAATGTAATCAAATAACATTGAAACCATTCTCTTTTTCTTCTGCATTAGTGTAATTATAATAATCCTTAACCTGAAATGTTAACATGATGTACGCCTGTCATTACTGGTTAAATGAGCTTCTACACGTGTTTACCTTTCTCAGGAACATCTCGTTACTTGTTGTCCTGTCCAAACTTTGTTGCAGGAGACGACTACTGTCTGAGCGATAACCTCAAAGCCAGAGCACGGCTTTGATTCATTATGCAGTTAGAAACTGATTTCGTTTACGCCAGACAAGGTAACGGCCAAAACGTTTTTGAAGACCAGTACACGAAGTCAATTAATCAGAAGCAAGTACGAGCGCCTGACCACAAGACACGCCGATTATTAACATCTGAAACCAAATGGAACAGACATCAAAAGTTTTCTGCCACTCGTGACAGCGTCTGATTACGTCCATCAGGACTCGTTCAGATCCATAGTTAGTAAAACCAATTACCTAATCCATTCTTCAATTTTCTCTCTCGAAAAACAGATGAACGTTCGCCATTAAACTGAATTACGGGTAACTATGATTCTGAATATTGCAGTAGTGTAGATAGATATTGGTGTACTGATTGTCAGGTTCAACATATAGCAATACTGGTTGATAGGGTTACCAGATGATGGTTTTCAAAAAAGAGGACATTTCTAGATTAATATTAAACTCTACAAAAGTGTTGTGGGTTTCTCAACATTTACGGATGTTGCATTAAGATAAATTATAACTACAATAAATATTTAAGATATGCATAATTCACTATACCTTTTGCAAATGAAACGTCTACAATAGGTAGTATATTACTTCATTTTATTAAATCAAGCAACGTTACAACAATTTGTGGCACATTTTAATATAAACTACAAAAAATCATCATTAGTACATTTCTCATCTTCATCATTATTCCCTGAAGTACTCAGATATTTCTTTGATGAACCAATTTCTGAGAGTAATTTCTTATTTTCCAACAAATAATTATAAAACTGTACACAAGACAAATCCTTATAATTATATTGCACACTTATAATTCCCTTAACAGACTCAACACTGAGTCTATTTCTATCTTTGGTCCACTGACTGTTTGCTAATGAAAAATCCTTTCTACACTAGCATTGTGGCTAGGAATAGCAAAGAAAAACTCCGCAATTTTTAGTAGTTCTGAGAAACAAGCACCATTCTTTGACTCTCGGAAATATTTACACCAGATATCATTTGACAACTGATCTGTATTAACGTTAGCCTGGTTTGTCAAAAATTTCTGAAAGTTGCAAAACTGATCAAAGCACTTTACATCATCTATTTTAATATTAAGTTTTTCATTTAGGTACAAAATTGTTTGTTCCACATCTCCCCAATTTGGAGAATTCTTCAGACCCATCCATTTAAATACCAAAAACTCTTGATACTGAACCAACCATTTCTTAAGATACGTAATTGTTGCATCATAAACATGTGCTATTTCTCCTTCTAGCATATCACATTTAGAACCATAACCATCATCCCGTTTTTTTCTCAAAATTTCTTTTAGTTTTAAAGATTTGAAATTCTGGATTTTTCTTTCCTGAAGAGCATTCAACACACCCTCAAGAATATGTATCATTTCTACCAGTGAATTTTTCTCTTTTTCTAGGGCCAAAATATTATGTTGAAATAATGACATAAGAGAATGAACAAACGATAATCGTGCTTCACTAAGCTCATTTTGGAAAAACATTTTAATCAGAATTGGAATTTCACCCTGAGAACTGAAATATGATTTCAGTGCTGGGTACATCTCAATTAGTCTCGTAACGCAAGGAAAAAGGGACAGCCACCTACTCTTAGAATGACACAATATTTCCCTATATTGTACATCTACAAAATCACAAAAGTCCTTAAGACTGTGTACACAGAAAAATAATTAAATATTTTTAATACTATGGAATCAACATCTAATGTGAGTCCTGCATCAATACCATGTTGAATGCAGTTATGCAAAACATAAGCAGGGCAGCCTAATCCTACTAATCTATCATTTAAATTGTTTTTCAGATGGGCGAAAACATTATTTCCCGACCTCTTACCAAGTCCACTAATCCCACCAAAATTTGTATTTGTATTGTCCCCAGAAAAAGCAACACATTTATTATTAATACCTCTACTTCTAAGAGTATCACATATGTAAGATGCAATCGTTTCAGATTTTTCATTTGGACTACTTTTAAGTTCTATCACTTTTGTTTAAATTCCCCCAGATTTAAAGTCATAGTATTGAATTAGAATTGGAAACAGTTTCACAGAACCATGGTTACTGCCGTCTGTTGCAACACCAAAACATGAAATACACTCCAAAGCGTCAATAGAAGCATTAACAGAATGAGGTGACAATACAGAATTAATAATGGCTTCTGTTTTAGTGGGAGCACATGACATTTGTTTCGCTATATTTGAGTCTGTAAATAACACTTTCTGCAGTTTTCCAGTACAGTCCATTGATTTAAAACTTTGATGATGCTTGACTGTGTGAAAAGATAGGGTGTCTTCAGCTGCATGGACAAGATCATTAATTTTGGAATCCTTTTTTGCAAAAAAAATCGTCAACTTTGGATGAAGATGCTGCAGTACGTATCCGCGTTTTGTGTTTTTCAGTGTTTTTGTGAGCTTCTAGGTCTAGCCCCCCTGCAAATTAATAATTGTGCGCGTTATACGTTATTCAGTGTAAGAAAATCTGAGCTATTACACGCAAATTTCCAGTGTCATACGATATTTACGTAAAATCGGTCCCATGGTTATAAATCTTACCTTTATTAGCAACCGAAACAAATGTTCCTGATGGGCAGATAAGACATTCTGCCTCTGAGCTAATTCTTCCCGGTCTGAAGTCAGGAAATCGTTTTTGTAATTCGTCACTGAAGACACATTTGCGTTTTGGCATGATTTCACTTGAACAGTAAAACTGCTTCACTTCACAACAACCAAAACGCAACTAACAGTAAAGCAGTTGAAAACAATGATTCTAGAAGCCGAGCTGACTACCAAAGTACTTTGCATTGTTGCGTACATAATGTTCTTCACCGGCCGCCCCGCAGCTCGTATTTCACGATAATTGCCTCGCCACCTATTGCTCAGAAATCGTAACTATATCTTGACACAGTGCCGAGACAGAAAAAGGAAAAGTGTAGATAAAATATCACATTGTTGGCATAAAGGTTAAATTCTTTAGGGTTTACCATTTTGACAGATGGGAGAGTTTTATTCCCACACTTTCAAGTTCAGGCAGTAGTAAAACGGAACTAAAAAAAAAGAGGACATTCCTTGATTTTTCTCAAAACCCGCCCGGACTATTTTTACGGTCCAAAAAAGAGGACATGTCCGGGTAAAAGAGGACATCTGGTAACCCTACTGGTTGACGATTGCAATATTACATTCTACCGGTCGATAATTAATTGAAGCATTACAAATTTCAGGAATGGTTTGTAGTTATCAACGCGTAAACTCATTCGGCGGTAATTCATTACTGAAAACACATTACGAAATCCTCTTTCAGATAGAAATACAACTGGTCCTGCGCCTTCCGCCGTGATTTAATTCGTGTTCACTTCACTGAAATTTATAATAGGATGTCTAAATGACATTAATAATTTGATAACTGATGGAAATATTTCACTAGATCAAAACTCTCATATCAAATGTGCGTCTCTTAAAGTGTTCCTTTGCAAATTGACTCTTAGAACCGAAACACTTGCGTGTTTGCCAATGATAAACCACCCAAAATAGCGCATTGGCTCTATGAATCTGACTGATGGCTGGGTGGTAGTTCGTGACGTACTGAAAATTAATTCAGCGATGTTTATCCACGAGTTGCATCCCTGTGAGCAGCAATAGCGGAAAAAAATTGTTGTTAGCGATAGTAAACCCAAATCAAATCAGTGTCAAGGAATTCCTCTTTTATTATTTGGCTATAAGTAGAGAAAAAATAAGGTTTTTGTTATTATAATGTGGATGAATTTTTTCTTGTTGTACTCTTCAAGAGTAAGTATCTTGGCGTATCATTTGATAATAAAACCAGTTTTGCTGGACACATTTGTCAGGTGATAATGAGAGATTTCAAAATAATGCGTGAGTTATGCCAACACAACGACATTGGGTATGTATTTACCGTTTGGAGTGATAATGCTGTGGTTAGGCATGCTGAGTTTTTACGTATGTGAAAGCAAGAGTCACAAGTTGCTAACAGGATCATACCACATATTATCGCATAGATGAGCTAAATCAGGGTCAAACACTATATCACGCAGTGCTCAGAATTTACCTTTTGTTGTCGTTTAATAATACCGAACGTGACCGGGTACGCACGGAGAACAAACATGTCGAGGCCCATTGCCATGACTTCTGGAGATATCCTATAAAATGTATAATGACATGTTTGCGCGGAGCAGGTGACTGTGGCAGACAGGAAATTTGACAACAATCTCCCACGAAAAAAGAAAATGGTTAGCTCCTGTTTGCAAAGAGTTAACATCGAAGGTTTTCTGTTGCAAATAGCTGCAATAAGTCTCCGCTTCCAAGTGAAGAACATAGCTGATCACCGCTGTTTGGGTGCATGTAGCGTAAACTCAACTATAATTAGAATTTGTAACATTTTTTTTCATGTGGCGTGTAATTTTGTGAAATAATGGTTATCCTGTGTCAATCATGCAAATAATTTTTGACACAGTGTTGTCAAAGAAGCAACAGAAAGAAGACTTAATGAAAATGCTATTAATCGAAATCAAGGCCTCAAGTCAAGCGTGGAAGCAAACCATAAAATTATTACATGTCACGCAGGATGGAACCATATTAGGGCATACTCCGACTCAGTGGCGGCTGGTGGGTTATCGAACTGGTGGTGCACTTTACTAAAATATTAAAATTAGAAAATGCAACAAAACAAAAATTTACATAATATATGTTTATTTTTTATACATTAAATCAATACGACGACATTTTTCTGAAGCGAAATGTTCAATCACCTTTTTATTAAAATCGGGTATTGTTTGTATGAATTTTTTTTCAATACTAAGCACAGAAAGTGCATTTAGCCGATCCTGAGACATGGTATTTCGGAGAAAAGTTTTGATTCTTTTCAGTGTCGAAAAACATCGCTCGCTCTCTACTGAAGTCATTGGTATAGTGCACAGAATTCGCAATAGTTTCATTGACTCTGAAAATGATTCAGTCAGGTCATTATTATAGAACAACTGTAAAATTGCAATTGCACTATTTGCGTTGGTGAAATCGTCGCGACTGTATATTGCTGAAAGTTCGTTTTTCAACTTGTACTTGTCCAAAGCTGCATAGGTGGAAACTGTGATCGTGAAATCTTTGTCGGGAAAAGTAGAACGGTATGTGGTAAAGTTCTCGCAGTAAAATAATTTGGCTGCTATCAAATGATTACAAAAATTGAATCTGTCTTTCACTTGAGTAATAATTATATCGCACACTTCTTTTGCTATAACAGAGCTAGACGATTTAAACCTTTTTTGAGGCGGTTCTTCAAGTTGATCTATGGTGTTACGTGCATTTTGTATACTGATTTCAAAATCATTAATACAGTTTTTTATATGAACCAAATCAATATTTCTTTTTTGCATTTGTTTGAATAAAATTTCACTATGTGGCAGAATAGATTGAAAAAAATCAAGCCAATATAAAAAAGTACTGTCGTTCAAATACCTGTGAAGCATATCAGCCTGATTTATAGAATCGGTATCATTTTCCGTTTCTATAATGGTGGTCATGCATTCTTTTAAAGGCTCCCTGTAGCTATGTACTGATGCAACGGTCCGCGAATTAAAGTTCCATCTCGTTTGCGGAGAAGCTGGAATCTTCTTTGATACAATAGTTTTCAAAACATCTGTACGCTTCGGTGATCGTGAAAAAAACTTTGGAAAAGCTTGAAGGTTAGCAAAAAATGTCTGTACGGTTTTGTTTTGACTTACACTTTTTTCTATTATTAAATTTAGTTGGTGGGCGTAACAATGAACGAATGAAGCATTTGGATAGACGGTTTTTACCTTAGCCTGTACTCCACCAACATTCCCGCTCATTACAGCGGCGCCATCGTAACATTGTGCTATTAATTGTTGCGGAGTTATTTGAAGTTCCCGTAATTCTCTTATAATAACAGAACTAAGTCCTTCAGCAGTATGGGAATGCGGCGTAAGATATTTCCAAAACCGTTCGTGAACCTGTCCATTTTCTTCGTATCTTAAAATCATTACCATCTGCATAGTCGTCGATACATCGGTAGTTTCATCAGCTTGAACTGCTACGTATTCACATTTTGTTATAATATTGGACAATTCTTTGTGGTATACACATAAAATTGAGTCCAAAATATCGTTCTGAATAGTTTTTGACGTGCCTTTGAAAACTGTAGACGACGTGAGATGCTCCTTCATGACCGTATCCAACTCTGATACAAAGTCTATTAATCCACGAAACACTCCAGCTTTACTAGACTCAATAGTTTCATCGTGACCTCGCAAAGCTAACTCAAATGCACCACAAAACTTGACACAATCGATAAGACGTGATAAAATATACCTGTTTTTATCAACTTGTTCATTATACTTTTGGATATTGCTTCTATACACAGAATCTAGCTGATTACGAATGTCGACCGTGCCTAACACAGACAAACTCATTACATTTTGTAGGTGTACTTGTGAAGAATCATGTTTTTTTTATTTTTTCACTCAAATGCGTCAAATCCTTGATTCCTGTTTCTGTCCAAATCGATTCTCCGCCAAAAATAATGCAAGGAAAACAAAAGAATGCATTAAGACGCTCACATCCACACAACCATTTCTTTCTATTATACATTTCACTTTTAAAACTTCGTGTAAATGCTTTATTTTTCGATTTGCACTCTTGTTTTAAATTTAAAAAGGGCCGTGGCGGTCCGGCCAATTTTATGTTCACTTTATTTTGAAAAGTTCTGTTATTTTCTTTAATATAATCAATGTTTATGCTCATTTTCACTAACACCATACACAGTATAGAATAGAAGTTCTCGAAAAAAATCGAAACAAAAACTAAAAACAATTATTTATGGTAATATAAATAAACAAGTATTAGCGCGTCACACATACAGTGAAACTATACTGATAGTCTAATAACGAGATGTTAATCATGGCTGCCGTCGCCTCACGCGCGTCCATGTGCCGCCCGGCCAATTCGTCAAACATCGGGTGCTCTCGGCAATCCTCGGTTCGCTCGTGCGGCGCTCGACAGCCGACTCATTACTCGGTACGTTTCTATGAACTATCTTTTGTTTCACGCGTCAGGCGTATTAACTCGTATCACCTACAAGTTGTATTAGCAGTCCTCGTGCACTCGCCGAAGCGCACGAGAATTTGTCTTTACAGGAAAATAAGTCTTAATAGTTTAGTAAAGCGCTCAAACTGTTTCACCATAATTGGAGATTTAATTTTTTATACGTTTTTGTTTTTGTATGTTTAAAAATAAATATTAAAATGGTAATATAAAAATAAAGATGAAGTAGGTACTTAATATTTTGTCATTTTTAAATCTTTTGGATTGGTGGTTCAGCGCACGAGCGCACTTAAGGTACAGCCGCCACTGCTCCGACTCAAACAGGTGAACGGTGGTCAACTTCAGTTGACATTGGAAGCAGTGCTAGTTTCCGAATAGATGCGGCTAGTAGCCCGAGAAGCTTTTTTTAATTGTTACTGTCGCGAAAGCATATCGTACATCATAGTTGTCTATTACGCCAGTTGTTTCGTCTAAACTGATATGTTTTAATGTGTATGAAATAACGAAATTTAACTTTACGTCCCAACTTTGAGGTCATTTCACCTATCAAATCTGTTGTTGTTGTTGTATTTTTTTTTTTTTTATTTATTTTTAAATCAGCTAAATAATACACTTAGATTTCAGTTTTGTATAACACATAACTTAATTATAAAAATCGCTCGGAAACCTTGTTCTAAATTGTATCGCCACTTGTGAGCCAGACATAATTTCGGATTCAAGCATAAGGGAGTGTGAAAATTTACAAAACACACTGAAAATAAATAACGACAACTGGTTACATAATATTACAAAAGTAATATATTTATATATATATCTTGTATAAAAAGTTGTATTTTATCACTGCCCAATCTAAATACGGAAGTAAGCACGGGAACAATAAAGAATCTATGACACACATGGAGGTTTACAGAACTGCAAGTTGAACGTTTGGACTACCGCTGACTACCCCAGTTCCACAAATTGCGCAGGCGGCTCAGCATCGACGGAGAATTAGAGGACTTTTCTTCAGTCTCTTCCTGGTACACTTTGAACACTTGATCACCCTCAAAAACCTGTCAAAAACAAAACAAACATATAGACCTAACGATTACAAACCACACAATCACTACTTCATAGTATAATCACAAAAATTGCTTTCAAACTAATTGCCTTTTTTTTCGTTTGTTTTTTGGTTGTTTTTTTGTTTTTTAAAATCAAATTCTTTGTATTAAGTAAAAACTAATATTTCAACACATGAGTTTCAGATACAAAAATGATTAAACATTTTTCGTTTTTAAGGAATTTATACTTTCCAGCTAATCACTACAATCAAACACAACAAAAAATTAAATTTTCTGACTCTTATTACCATTGCGAAAAATTGGAAGTTAAGATCGTCATGTGGAAGAATTTTAATTTTTAAGGAATAACGTTAAGTACTAAATTGCTAGCCATAGATGAGGTTACAGAGAAAATTCAGATATTCTCGGACCTTATCATACCAAACCCATAACTTGTAGGTGTATAAATTTAATAAAAAGCATAGTCGTGTTATATCACAGTTATAGAAGCTTCAAAGAGGTTCAAAAATGTAGTAAACAACGAAAAAAAATTTCAAGTTTATAATAGAATTGATAACATATGACGATTTGATTTAGCGAAATTTTTGCTTTATAGCTTTACGCTTCGCCGACGTTGAGATCATTAGAGGCAGGATAGGATTGGGGACAAGGAAATAAAAGAATTTCGCCCATATCCTTTTGAAGAAATCATCCTGATATAAAGTAGCTCGCTCACAATAAAAGAAGTTAAAGTGCCAACAAAATATTTAAAAAAGAGGTGTTAGAGGACATGAAGACAGATATCATCTACGGAGCGTACATGAGAAAGAAGCAAAGGTGACTCTAGTGAAGAGCTCCAGAGTTTCATTTTCGAAACTCCTTCCCTCGTGGAGCCAGGAAAACACTGCAGGCGCCCTCTCACTGATCTTTATACACCAACATAAATGTAAAAGTCCAAATTTGGTACACATGCCGGCCTCGGTAGCGTAGGGGCTGGAGTGCTAGCTCCGCGTGCCGAAGGCAGCCGGTTCGAATCCGGCCGCGGGCATGGATGTTAAGTGTTGTGTGTCTGTGTGAATGTCCTGTCCGTCCTGTGGCGTCCATACACTGAAAGCAATTATAATTACCTTGAGCTGGCTGTATGGCCTCCGTTGCCAAATGCAAAAAAAAAAAAAAAAAAAAATAAAAAAAAAAAAAAAAATAAAAAAAAAAAAAATTTGGTACACATCACCTACTTTTGTAGTTTAAAGTTCTCATCTGTCATCCACCACATACAGTTGTTCCATGATTGTAATTAATAGATTCTGAAGTTTTGAGTATGATTTTCACGTTAAACCATAATTTACTTTTTTACAGTTTACTAAAATAAACTATATAGCAATTTTATGAAATGAAATAATCAAATAGTTGATTAGCCTATGACTTATAAACATATTCTGGAAGTCTACATCTTCTGGTAACTTAAATACCATTATTAAATTTACAGCAATATAGAAAAGGTTAACAAAAACACTGTTACACTATAGGTAGCCGCCTCTCATTCAAATAAATCTGAATTTAACTAACAAATTCCAAAAGTTGGCCGCACTGCCCGAAGAACCCTTTTCAGTCGGTAAGCGTCGAGGATGCAGTATTATTTTACAGGTATGAATATAGTGTAGCATCCACACTCGACAACACCAGGAGATGGGAGGTGGGTGAAAAGAGTACAGGGAGTATATAATACGTATTTTAGCGATTAGGCATGGATGGATATTGCTACAAGAGTTAAGAGTGAAAGGCTAACCATTGCAAGAAGATAGCGTTGATTTGAGACGTAAAGACGTAAAAATCAATTTTATTTCGTTGGTAAGGGAGTCAGGGACCGAACTAAATTACCAGATTGTGAAAGTTGGTGTGCAGGAAAGATCTCATAGGTGCTTGTGTTCCATCACAATAAAATTAAGGTCTAAATTAATTTGTACACAAATATTGTACATTGCCCCGAAGAACCCTTTTCAGTCGGTAAGCGTCGAGGATGCAGTATTATTTTACAGGTATGAATATAGTGTAGCATCCACACTCGACAACACCAGGAGATGGGAGGTGGGTGAAAAGAGTACAGGGAGTATATAATACGTATTTTAGCGATTAGGCATGGATGGATATTGCTACAAGAGTTAAGAGTGAAAGGCTAACCATTGCAAGAAGATAGCGTTGATTTGAGGCGTAAAGACGTAAAAATCAATTTTATTTCGTTGATAAGGGAGTCAGGGACCGAACTAAATTACCAGATTGTGAAAGTTGGTGTGCAGGAAAGATCTCATAGGTGCTTGTGTTCCATCACAATAAAATTAAGGTCTAAATTAATTTGTACATTGCGTAATGTGAAACAGGAAGCTTACCGCGACTTCTTTATAGTGTTGCAGTACCTTAGCCACACCATACTCGTGTCGTTTCTTGGGATCAGTGAAGGTTTTGGCGTCCGTCATGGGCACTGCCTCGACTCCCACGGAGAGGCCGGAGGACGGAGACGTCAAGGTTCTCTGCGTCGCTGTGCAGCAGTTTCAATAAACAGAATTTATAGGCTCATAGACAATTTAGACTGATCGTTTATAGTGTTTCAACGAAGTAATCATTTAAAATGAGTTATTACAATTAAAATAATTTAGGATGTTGACTTGTAAAATAATAAATCCACTCCCCGCAATGACAATGAGACCACCAGACGTTGGGTTTACGGAGTTTTCTCAAATACTTGGTAAGCGATGATGTTTAAAGTTTTTCCTTACATTTATGCAAGGTTAACATAGAATTCATAGTTTTCTGATTGTTCTCGCGGTTCAAGTCACAAACTGATGTAGATATGTAAACTTGTAATTATGCGATTGAAATTTTAACCTCCGGGTAGTTAAATTTTTTTTACATAATACGCTGTATTCCACATCATTAGCATATTATTTTTATATTGAATTTTGGTAATGTTAGGCGTTGTTATTTTTCTTGTTTATTTTTAAAGTACAATAAATTTTATTTTAAGAAAATCCAAACGCTATTTATCTATTTTTAAAACTTTCTTTGCTCCACGTTTTTGGTGCTTTCTACAGTAAAACGAATTAACTAGTACAATTTTTTTTATTAAGGATAGCATATTCCACCCGGATCTTGTCTGGCACAGATAAATAACCGCAAATAGATGCTGAAAATGTATCTTCCATACATTTCTACTTGCTTGATAAACGACACAGGTTAGAAATAAATAAATAAATTAATGTTAACATTATGAATGAAGAAATATCTTGCCACCTGTGAACGACTTCTTCTCAAATTGTGTGATTAAAGACAGACCTCATTTACCGTAATCAGAATGGTTGGAAGCGTATGACGAATATTTTCAGCAGTTCGGAAAATATCTGGGAAGAAACAAATTGGTAAAGTATGGAACGAATTTTTATTATTTTCATTTCTTGATGCGAGGTTGTGCTTATTTTCTATCAGATATTACCTATTCTGAATTCTTTTATTATATCTTTTACTTGCCTAGGTATTAACATGATCGTTGAAGTATTTCAACAGGAAAGTATGAAAAAGTGGAGCAAATACCTCTCTGTACTCTCTTAAGAAGAAAATCAAAAAAAAATCACAAAAACTAGTAATTAAAATACAAATAATATAATAAAGACTGCGTACATGAAGTACAATGTATCTGCGTCGAGAATAGCTCAGTTATTAATTGAGCGTGCTATGGATAAACGTGATGCAAAACTTTAAGGTACGTTTTCTTGATAATACTTGAGAGGTGAATCTAACCACAACTGCACAGTTTTAACCTCAGGTCTCAAGAGTATGAGAAAAATCTGCGACCTCCACGTCTGGTGGTTTCATTGTTAGGGAGCGTCCATAAACTACGTGTCCGGGTCTAGGGGGGGGGGCAGGAGTTGAGTACAAATCTACGGTGAGCTACGTGTTTGGAGCCAAGCCAGGTAGCTTTTCATTCGTATTACTTGTCACAGTTAAAATAAGGTACAGAACACACAACAGCATGTGAATATTTATTTCTGTCATTTAATTATCTTCGTATACAATTTATGATAGTCTGACAAGAGAAAACAGTACAAAATGTCTTCTGGAATCAATAGGTACTTAAGGGGGGGGGGGGGGGGGATTCAGAAGAATTTATGTATGCTCCCTTAATTTCCATGGATTCTTCATAGCAAAGATATTACTTTCCGATGCCACTCCAGAATGTCGACTTACTCTCACTTTGTTCATTAGTAGAGAATATTAATTTCCATGTTGGCTGATCCAAAATTGCGAAAACTACTACTGCTTGGATTGGTTCAAATCCAGTTATAATCGTAAATCACAAAGTCATAAAAATAAAACAAATTATTCTTTTCTATCTGTTCGTCAACACTTATCTTCGATACTGGAATCAACTGCCCAATTTCAAGAATTTGCTGTCCTAGCTCTTTCGAAACAAAGCTACCAAAAACACGCCACCTCTCTATATTGACTATATAAAAAATACAAGATGAACACAACATTGAATTAAAAATGCATATACCCATGGATAGACTCAAACCAATGTCCCCTGCATATTGACGCTACCCAACTAACTCCCCCACCCTAACCGGGATCGGCAGAATCGGAATATACGATCTAAGCGGCTAAATGCCATTTAGAAACTAGACAAACGTCATATATATTTATATACAAGAAGGTCCAAAGACAGGCTAGAAATTAAATACATGCTACTAGTTGAAAGTGGGGGAAGGCGGTTGCATGTAGGCTAGGCAATGGCACCAAAAGGAACATCAAGTGGTGGGGGAAAAGTAGTGAGCAAATGAACTTCGTCCGTTACACACATGCTTTGGTGCAATTTTTTATTTCCCTTCAGGAATCTAGATTAAAGTAAATGGCTTCCACCTCATCTCAAAGTAGATGACCTGAGCCTCATGCAGAACACCTGTCCTGTTCGATTTGTTTGTTTTGTAATGGCTACAGAAACCATTAACTTGAAGTACTGCATACGGGCTAGCTCTTGACAACACCCTAGATCAACGACCAACTGCTCAAGCTTCAACGTCCAAAGGCGTTACTCCATATGATATACCTTCGATCCCCACCATTGCAAAGAAAAGGCAATCGTGGTAGCAAGTGCGCCAAGGCTTGCATCATAACTGGATCTCCATACAGCGAATGATTGAAGAAAAGTGTGGAGCGTACAGCATTGAATAACTATCAGATGACTGTGAAAGTGCAATCAGGAGCCTCAGCAAAGAAAAAGAATCCAAAATTGCCAAACCAACAAGCCCTTTAGGTAAACTGGGCGAAGAGCTGTACTCGGAAGAAGACCATAGATAGGGTCCTTCCTACTAATGACGACACTGACAATGGCGAGTTGGCGATTTCTCTGGGAGATAAACGTGGTGACGACAATGTACCATTCATTTTCTGGGATGGACTCATTTCGGATGATGTCAGAAGCGAAGTGTGGATTCAGTTCTAGAAGTGTGAAGTTGGGCAGAGACTAAATGTGCTGGAATGGAAAATGAGGTATACATCTGTAACTTCTACGATTTTTTTTTTTTTTTTTTTTTTTTTTTTTTTTTTTTTTTTTTTTAAATGTTAAATTTCAAGTTTGAATAAAATTTGGTGTTTTTTTTTAATTTATCAGGAGATAAATTTCCCTTTTTATACTAGTAGCCCGTATTTGGACCACCTCTTGAAAATCAGTCATCTTACTTTTTTTTTGATCCTTTCCTTTTGGAAAATTAAAATTGGTTGTTGAAGTTTTGAACCCTCATACCTTCATGCTTGTTTATAGAAATAAGTGACATAAAAAAAACGATATTGAATGACCACGTAAATCAGCAGGACCAAAATAAAACTGGTAGCCAGTATTTGGACCTTCTCCTCTATACATACAGTAAAACAACTACAATATAATTAAAATAATTATGATCTGGATATGTACCAGCTACGTGACCGCTTGTGTGCTGGCTGCCCTGTGAGACTGCCTCCTGCACCGCAGTGAGACGCTCCCCTTGACGAGGAGGCTTCCTATGACGTTTACTCCGCTTACCCCTAAACAGCTTCTTCATCACCTGCCAAAGGCCACACGGCATGCAAAACAAGGTACGCATTAGGCACATAAATATCAAGTAACAGGCACCTTTTTACTACATTTATCTTCAATTATGTTCGTCTAGAGCAGGGGTGGGCAACCCACGGCCCGCGGGACGCATGTGGCCCGCTTTGAGCATTTTTCCGGCCCGCGAGATTCATTACACTTTTACAAAATATATTTATTTTATAATGAGCAAAGTAGTAAAAACCAATGTAATAAACAAATATATTGTTTTTTGCATCCATGTATTCAAAAATTGACTGCCAAAATTATGAGAAAAAATTATATTTGATTTTAAAACAATATTTTTGCGAATATATGACAGATATGGTTAGCATCATTATTATTATATTCTCTATATTTATGTTAAAAATAATAGTAAACACAATAATAATAACTCATTATGTTTCAATTTTTCACTCAAAAAAAAAAAAAAATGTCTATAGTGGAACTAAATCTAATATGGGGATATATGATTTTATATGCGGCCCGTGGAGGTATGTTGCATTTCAAAAGTGGCCCGCAAGATCATTTGAGTTGACTACCCCTGGTCTTGAGCAGATTTTTCTCCCACTCTTTACATAGAAAGTGGTGTTACTTTGTTCCTGAAACATGCGTTTCCCAGGTAGTAATGGTAACTCAACGAAGATGGAGCTGTAAGGATGCTTTTCCCTTGGAGATTTCCAACAAGGTATCAACAGGAAACGATTTAAGAATAAATTTGGTCGCCATTTTGGAGGGGGCAAAGAAAATAAAGAAGCAATCAGAAATACCGTGCGTAGATCTTAATCTTGCTGTATAACACAGATGAATTCCATCAACAACAGTGGAAAAAATATTTTATTCCCGGGAATTCATTACTGACTGATACCGTTTAATAGCAAGTAGGAAGAGCCTGATATTTCCACACAAATCCAATAAATTAAGGTTTCTTTCCTCTTGGAATAAAGCTGTCAAAAATTTATCAATAGAAATATTAATGAAGTAAAACTTTCAAGAATGGCTTTAAGAAGTATTCTTCTGCAGGTAAAGTATTAAAGAAGTAAATTTAGGAAAATTGGTGCTATGACGTTATATGATACTGAAACGTAAAATCTCATGCACGTTATACTTGGTTGCATTAGTACGAATAATCCACCATTGCTTTACTGATTTTAGTTTGCCTGCTATACCGATAGAATTGCCGTTAGGAGTGATCGAATTCAGGTAATGTGAAAGACCAATAGGGGCGCTAAAATTCTATATAGGGAGAATCCCAGTGTGCTTATAGAAACAATTAATAGGAAGCATACCTAGGTGATACAAAGACGGATGTGGAATGACGATGCTGTATCTTAAGGGACAAATCCAGCATTTGTTTGCAACTGTATAAACATGCATTCGGTTATGGACGGGCGTCAAGAACTGAGCATCAAACCTCCAAAACTGGCCATTATCAAACTTCATAATGCCCAGCCACACAAAGCATGGTTTCCTCAAGATTCCCTTCGTACTGTCAACACTTGTATGTTAATGAAAATTGTAGACTGACCCTGTAACGACTTCTTTGGCCTGATACTGTTGTCATTTATTTGTATCACTGTTCCTTTTATATTCAACAATTTCTGTTCCACTAAGACATCTCCTCCTGGGTGCGACACTTCTAATCAGTATCAGTGTAGTTTTTCATGTGTCAATGTTCCTAATGCATTTACGTTTGACGTACTCAACAAAACAAAAGAGTAACAATGAAGACACTCTTATAGAGCTTGTTAAGTAAACAAAATAACTTGCAGGTGAAATATGTGTGAATCAGTACTGATAGCGAAAGTACCTAAAAGAAAATTGTGGATGCGTAGGTCCAGACAAAGACACAGACCACACAAGAAACTTCTTCGTCGACTACGTAGTACTGAAAAACCCAGAAAAAGTTCTTTCAAAATCAGTGTAACGCAATATCCAAATAAATAATAATATTCTAAATCAGAGAACAGATAACGCCGATATTACTAGTACTTCTAAAATACGGAAGCAGCGTTTATCCATGGAAATAATTTTATTACTATCGAAATAGACTACACTTCAACTAGAAAGAGGTACAAAAATCAAAGAAATCAGCATTTCTAGTTTGTCTTGATAGCAGTTATTAAGTCGGTTACCTCGTCTACAACACCTTCTTATTTGTGCGTGTCTTAATATAATAATTGATAAAACTGCGATGGAGCGTCCGCTACGGTGGCAATCTCCCTACACCCCCTCTCTTTCCCCTTCCAACCTACTTTTTCCCTCTACTAATTTTTACTTTAAATTCTTTCAGTGTTTCCAGTAAGTTATTCATCAATTCTCTTGGAAATTTATTCCAGTCCTTCCTCCCTTTCCTATGAAAGAAAATTTTCTCACACCCTTATGCCTGAAATCAAGTGCCACCTTGTGGTCATGATCAACGATACTCTTCCAAGCACCTCTCTTAATTTTCCTACCATTATCTTTCCATGCTTCATCACCAGTATAGACTTTGTACACTCCCATGACTCTCTTCACCCTCCTTCTATCCTCCAATGAATCGCACTCCATCTCGTAGTTGCCGATTGTGTTCTGTGGTAGTTTCCAAAGACTAACCTGGCAGCCCTCCTCTGCTCCCCGTCCAACTCCTGTATTTCATACCGAAAACGTGGATCCCAAACTACACCACCATATTCCAGCAGTAGTCTGACCAACCCGGCAGGCCCATGATAGTGTTTTCAGAACGACTTTCTCACCTTTTCAGTATCAGCGGTGTTGGTGCCAAGCGCGAGACTATTGGTAGAGAAAACTCTGAAGAGTCGGTGTCTCGGTGATTGCTTGATACGTTCCAGATGCGACGTGTTTACGCCGAGGTGGTCGACAACTGGGAGCTCGGTATTTTTTTCTCCACCCTGGTTCCTTGAGAGCCTATTTCAAAAAAATAAAAGCATATTTAAAACTGGAAGAGCAGAAAGTATGTTATTTGGGAATATTTTATAAACGTCTTTTAAGAGTCGTTTATCTGGATAAAAATTCTATCATGCTGAATCAGGATGTGAAATCAGTTTTTCGAAATTATATCCGAATCTCAGATAGTTTGGCCATCTCTATCATGGCTAATACATAGCAATAGAATCCTTTTCCTTATATATTTCTTACTTCAACGCTTATATTTCTTGGGGAATGCTGTACTTAGCTACGTTTACATCTAAATATGGTTTTGCCTCCACACCTCACTCTGTCAAACCTATTTCTGATCACAATTCATGAAGTGACTGATAACTTCATCCTGTTTACTCTATGTGTCGTATGATATTTTGTGAACACATAAGCATGTTATTATCCCTTCACATTAACCAATCATCTTTCCTTTGTATCTGCGTAGACTGAGCCTGGAGAATTCTGATCGTTTTGCGCTGCTCCATCATCGTTTTGCCCAACTCTTTGTTTATTTCGCCCATATCCCTAATCATTTCTTACTTCTATGCAATTTCAGTATTCCCAGAAACAAAATGGTCAATATCATGGTAAAGCCCCATTTACTCCCCTTTTTCTCTCTCCAATACATCTCCCCTATACTGAAACCACTCTTTACACTCACTGAAAGTCACACCAAGCACCACGACCCTGTGATAGGTGCCACATTTTCCAGATATGAGTTTTCCCACCAGAAGACATCACTGTTTTTAGCTGCTTATTCGCTTAATAACCCTTGCTCTCTTGCAAAGTAACTCGATAAACGTCACAAAACAATATAACACTACTAAACTCAGCTGCTTAGAAGTTTAATAGCACGCGTGCTATGTTGCAAAATAGATTAAAAATTTAACCGCTCTCATTCTATTTACTGTATCACTGATAATTTTCACAAAACATTACAAGACTACAGTACAGAGCTATTACAAGCTTGATAAATACGTGGTCTGCTGCAAAACAACAAAACTAAACACTAAGTATACACTGTGTACCATAAACTTAACTTGTAAACTAGCACAATGTCCGATTTTCTTTTATCATATAAAAAAAACTATTTCAATACTAAAACTGTTTGCACTGTGTTGTTTCCTTTATCGGTTGAAACTGTTCACTAAAAACGCGCTTCGCAGTTGATATGACATGCAGCTTTTAGACTCAATTAAATACAAAATTTTTATCACCTAGCAATACGACACATATAAATCACAACAATTTTTAAACGTTATTTAAAAATAATCTAAAGTAAAGTAAAGTGAAAGGGAACCAGAGATCTTAATTGAATTATATACGTACATGTCCATTAGTGATATATTACAACACAAATCGGCCATACGGCTGTGAAGACTTCATTATTTTATTTATTTCATCTTCGTCATTTCTGTATTTCTATATTGTAAATAAATATTTAAACAAAACATGTAACATCGAGTAGTTTTTTTTATGATCGATATGTATAATTCCACGAGTGATAGCACGTAAATGGTTGAAAATAAAATAATGTCCATGACAAAACAATATACAAAATAGAGCTCAGCAAGGAAATAGAAGAACAAGTGACAGACATATACACATTGCAAAATGCTTTTGTCAGATTCCAATTCACTAACAGATTCGCCTCCCGATCAAATTTCATTGGGTATGGACAGACATATTATGAATCCATTGTTGATATATTAACCTAAATTGCGTTTGTTGCATCTGTTCTAATGAATATGATTTGTTTTAAATATTATTTCACGCAATAAAAGTATGTAAATGAAGTTGAAATAGAATTAATGCTTCACAATTTCTGAAGATAAAAATAAATAAAAATATTTACTACTATGGTTATTTGAACCCGGGTCAAAAAATTATAAATCCAACATCTTATCGCGTAGACCACTCTACCAATTACAAACATAAGGCAATAATTCTTGTATTTATAAGGAATGAGGTTTTTTAGAGGTTTTCTTAGGGATTTATTCCACATATGATTTCATGCAACGAAACCAGAGCTCGAGCGGTTACGACAATAAAGATAAACAGTTTCAGACATCGGAATGTGCAGAGTAGGTCAGATAGTCAGCGAAATAAGCATAACAACGACATCATTTAGCAAAGGATGAGCAAATCGACGGAGGACATGATTGGGCAGATGTCCTCCCCGCCACGTGAAGTTAGTGGGGGATGGTGAACAAAACCGGCGTGCACAGGGCATACACACACACTTCCGCTAGTGAGTCATTTCAAGTAAGGCCGTGTCTGCTGTCGCCAGTGACACTGACTTGTCGGAAGTCGACGATGTGGCAGAGAGTGACGATCTCGACATTGAGTGGCGTCGCGAACTAGCATCGCAACGAGCTGAAGCACACGAAGTATGACCCGATGCAGTTTAATGAGATGTATTACAAGTACATGTTTACCTCTTGGAATCTTTTTGTACACTCCAGACGGAAGTACGCCTGAACAGTACAGAGACTGTGTTGGGGCACTGAAGTTTTCAGGCGAGAAAGGCGAGGACGTCAAAAGGATCCGAGACGATGCAACAGCAGAGGAGCACAAGCGCCCTGCGCCTGTAGCATCTATCTTCGCGAAGCATTTCTGTCCAAATAATTCTTCCGCAAAGTGAATGGGAGAAAGAAGAGGCTGCGCAGGAAGCAGCAAACAGCAGTGACCGAGGACTGGCAGGATGCGGGAAATAAAAACCCTGCCCCTACAGGAGAGAAGCGGTCAACTCCAGAAACTGATGCACCTGCCTTCCAAGTTACGGAGATGCCCTTCGCCAGTCAGACCTACCCTAGACGACGCAGTGGACAATCGCGTAACTTCAGCGTTGCCTACGCCGTCCCTGGAGGCACCAGCCACGGAGGAGGCATCTGTCCAATCCGTGCTGGTGCCATACAAAGGCAACTGGCCTGTACCTGCAGCTCCTACTGACCACAGAGCTGCCACTATTCTGCTGGCCGGCTGACGGAGGCCTTACCATCTTGGCCTCATGACGATGGCCACCAGCTTGCTGAGCAACATGGGCATCACCTGCGGCACGGAGCAGCGTAGCCCGTCAAGCCAGCCGCCACCTGTGACTGCTGGTGTGCTGCCGAGGGAGTGGGCAAAGAGGGTGGCCAGGAAGAAGCCCTCTCCTCCCAAGCTCCGGCAGTGCTTCAACTGCCAAAACTATGGGCACCATGTGAGCCACTGCCCCAACCGACGCAGGGGCATCAGGTGTGGGGCTGACCACCAAATCGCCGAATGCACCACAGCCAGAGAGGAATCAGTCTGCTGTAACTGCGGCAATAGGCACGCGGCTTGTTTCTCTGACTGTGAAACAAAGAGAAAACTTCGAGGAAGTATCGCTTGAAAGCAGCAGTGGCACCCAAGCATGCACACCACGAAGCCAGCTCTAACCAGCCTCCCCACCACCAGCGACAGGCAGCCAGGACTGCGCGCCAGTCGCATACGCGGCACGCTGCGCGCTGCCAACACCACCAACAACTGCCGGAACCAAGTCGACGTATCACCGAGCAGCTCCAGTGCGCGCGCATCATGGGGAAGAAGCGGCGCCCGGATGATACGCCAGGCGGCACCACTCAACGAGATATAGGCGCTGCGCTGGGCGCTCCTGCTCAGTCCACACCACGCAGTGGTGTTGGACGGTCGACTCGGGACCGCTCCTCTAACGGAGATAGCTGTCTGGAGTCGACACCCGGTGCCACGGGTGGCCGCCAGGAGGCTGCACGGGCGCAGCCCGGACAGCTGAAGGCCACTCCCGATCCGGCGTCGCAGTCCGCGCCCCGCAGGGGCAGCGGAAGGTCGGACCAAGCCGACACTCCCAAGGTGGAGGTACCTGGTGCTGTGTCACGCCACAACGCGGCACCACCGGAGCAGCCTGGGCCTACGGCGCCACGCGGCTTTGATGCCCGGTCACTACCGCGCGGTGACGGTGACCGGACGGATCCAGGCAACCAGTCAAGTGGAGGTGGACGGAGCCATGCTGCAGGGAAGGATGCTGCAAACCCAAGAGCAAGCACTAGCAGCCACGACGCCTCCCCTACAACGTCGCACACGCCGGGAAGCTCATGCTGGTCATCGCCACAGTACATTGTGGACGACGATAGCCGTTTGGGCACTGACGCCCCGATCTACTTTCGCTGCTACACCCCGACTCACGAGTACTTCCTCGACTCGGCAGACTACACCATCAAGGAGCTCATCGAGTACCTCCTCAAGGAAGGAGGGCCATGGGCGCTAGAGCTGAGAGTCAAGACCAGCGAGAAAGTCTATGCCTGGCGACTTCCCTCCGAAACCACCAAGGTGCTTACTCGAACGCTCTGCGAGCCAAAGTACGCACACCTCGCCGAGCCAATCATCGAGGAGGAAATGGACTGGTCAAGACATGTGCCATTCCCGACAGTGTATGCAGGGAACTTCGACGAGGACAAGTACCTGGATGCCCTCGATGCCAAACTCCTCGAGATGAAGACGGTAGAGCCCCCCGCCACGCCGAGAAACAATCAAGCCGACAAACCTCCCTGCTCACGGGAGACAGAGGGCACTGCCGCACCAAGCATCGATGCACCCAAGACCGACGACCATGGAGCCGCCACCGAAGTAGCCATGGAAAACCTGCTCCAAGCCATCTCGCCGCCCCAGCAGGCTACTATATCCGAGATACTCCACCAGATGGCGACGCTTCCGGAGAAGTCAAGGGCAGCACTGGCAGCCTTCATCACCGACAGCACATTCCAGAAGACCGTTGAGACAGCCATCGATCGCCTAGATGGACGAAGGAACCAAAACAAACCGCAACCAAGTGGGGAAAAAACGGCAACTGGAACCAAGGACCCCGATGTTCCTCTACAAGACAAGAGAAAAGAACCGCGACGGAAACCTGGACAGAGCCACCCCCGGACGGAAACAGCAGCCGAGCGTCCAGCGGGAACCAGTCGCCAAGGGAAAGACCAAATCACCAGGGATGGTTGGCACAAGAAACCAACCACGATCAACCAATGTTTTAAATGCCAGGGCTTCAAGCACCGGGCGTATGAGTGCAACAATCAAGTACGTTGTGTCCGCTGCGGGGGAGCCCACAGCGTCGCGGTCTGCACGCGGCCACGTGAAGCCACGCCGACGTGTGCGAACTGCGGGGCTGACCACGCGGCGAGCTACGGCGGATGTGCTGTGAGGAAGAAACTACTAGCCTCGCCCGAACGAAGCCAACGCACATCAAACCACACCCGGAATGCAAGACAAGGACGACGCCAAGAGAAGAAGACCAGGGAAACAATCGTAGACGACCCAATCTGCCACAGGTTAAGACCACCAAACAAGGAAGCGGTCCACCACCAGCCCCAACAATGCTGCACGCACGACCAAGGAGAAAAACCAGACAACCAGCTGGGGAGAGTCGTCCAGCTACTTACGCAGCTGATCACGGCGATGCTCCCCAGATATCATATGAACCCTATGGGGGTTTTGACATAAGGGCGCCTAAGGCGCCCATAGCCCTTTTCCCCCCAAAAGCGCAATAAATAGAGTCACCGAAATATCCCATCCTAAACAGAGACACATTAAGTAGTGTTGCTCCGGCAACGGAACTTTTTCATAAACATGCCGTTGAGGCAGTGACACAAAAAAAAAAAAAAAAAAAAAAAAACCGGAACCAAGTCCGGCGCGTCCGATGTGGGTCAAACCACAGCGTTCTGGAGAGTACAAGACCACGCGACGCGACTCCAAATGCGCTAACTGTGCCGCGGATCACGCGACCAGTTATAGAGTCTGATCACTAAGATGGAAGCTGCAAGCAGCCGTCAGCAGGAGCCGTTCTAAAATCACATCAAAGGACCAGACCACTCACGGCCACAATCACCACGTGACCAGAGACGTCACTCAACCAAACAACCGCAAACACCAATGTCGCAGTCCTAAACAAGGTAAACAACTAGAACTGATTGTGCACCTGCTCACGCAGTTGCTACCAACACTCGTCCCTACCAGGAGATATGAAACCTGTTGGGGTTTTCGAATAAGGACGTCTTTGACGCCTATAGCTCCTTTTTTTCTTAAATGTGTAAATAAATAGTCCCCAAACCACCAAAAAGTGATAAAAGTAGTAGAGCCACTTCGGTACTTTGGTGGCGGGATTACAATTAAAAAAAATGCTCTTGGCCTCAGTCGGCAGCCAGCCGGCCGCCAAGAAGGTCGACCAGCTGACCATTGCCACTGCCGCACCGAACCCAGCGACAAGCTCACGGTGACGCTGCTGACGCAGCTCATCAGCACCCTCAAGCCACGTCGAGAAGCAAAAACTACCAGACTACACTGACCAACTGAAGACTTCACCAGCAAGCCACTACAAAAAAAAGCAGAACCGACAGCAGTAGACGGTTTTAAACCTGGGACTGCATAAACAACATGGCTATCCAGATGACGTTGCGTTTCGTTGGGTTGCGAGAGGCTATATATCACGTATCGCTAACTTGGAGCATCGAGGGGCAGCGACAGACTTGGAGATGGCAGCCAGCAGTCGGCGAGGAAGAGAGCAGTTGGCAGTCATCAGTACAACAAGGTGGGAATGATCCACATTGGCAATGTTATATTGGAAGGGGATGAATCTATAGGAAGTTAATGGAAGGGAGAGCTCAGACATTAGTCACAAGGAATAATTGATTTGGTCGTAACAAGGGGCTTAAGGAAACAATGATTGATTAAAGGTTTATTATTTACAGCTTATAAATAAATGTAAATGTTACATATACAATGCTGGGGTATCATTTATAAAATCTACTGCTCACATGGCTGAAGAGTCTTACCCAGATATTAATGTTTCTCTTGGGAAGTGGCAGAGCGAAGAGAAAAAGATTCGCCCGTCCACCACACGATTTTTGCATGCGAATATCTCGCACCGCCGGTCTCAGTAGCGTAGGGGCCAGAGTGCCGATGGTCGCTGGTTCGAGTCCGGCCGAGGGCATAGGTGTTTAGTAAGTGTTGTGTGTGTCGACATGTCGCTTGCGTCCTGTGGTGTCTAGAGTTACTTGCAAAATAATAGACAATGGAGAAACTGAAAACACTGGTTGATCTGAAATCACAAGCTTCCTTCAAAAAGGCCATGGCCGAATTCCTTCCCGTTCCTTGTTCCTTGTCCCGTCCCGCCTCTAATGGCCTTAGCCGTCGATGAGGCGTAAAGCAGTAAAATAATAATAAAAAAAATGAGCTGGCTGTATGGCCTAAGAAAAGCCAAATGTCGTTAAATAAAAATCTCGCTTCTAAAAAAACGACTGTTCCAGAGATATATATTGTATATACCCTTCAACATTTATGCAAGAGATAGAAATCCGTTTTTAACTTGTTTAATGATCTCCAGTATAAAAGACGAAGAAATAAGCGGATCAATTAGTAGAGTCCAGTATAAGCAATAACGTGATTTGACACAAGCATCTCTAGGAAACTTATGCTAAATAACAAGTACAAAACACAAACGTGACGTGAGCTAAGAGCGAAGAACCTTCAGGGATTCAACTGCCGTTACTGAAAGTTGCAAGGAGCTTCAATCTAGCACAACGGCAGCACCACATGTAGATGACGTGGAGCTGACGCACCCTACCAACTGTCTTACAGGGCTTATATCAAAAGTCGCCAGGTGTCTCCGCCAATTATTTTCTCCGCAAGTCTGCCTTCCTTTCTGTGAACCTTCCTAACTTTGTTCTCTTTCCTGAGGCGCAGAAATTCCATTTCGAGAGAAATCATTCCCTATAGTTTTTTTTTTTTTTAATATTTAGGACTACTGGTGTCAGGATACCGATCAAGACTTAATACGCTCAATTCTGCAACTTTCCTGCAATGGCCCGTTTCGGGGCTCCGACCCATCGGATAACGGAGCCCTATAGCTGAAGCTCTGCTGCCTATCTGCTTGTTCGTTTGTCTGTTTCACAGGCTACTAGTCGTTGAACGGAATAACATAGAAACCAGGTTTGCACATATTATGTGTTTCGTTGACCAATAACCCAATATGGAGATTATAATTATATTCTGGGGGAAGGTGGGGGCGGGGTTTGGAAATATAAAAGTGGCCGAATATTTTTTTAACTAGGCTGCGTGTGAGCAAAACAAGTGAAGGTTTTCATTTTCAGGGTTCCTTGCAATATATTAATACTGTTTAGTTGAAATGTGATCATAATTGACAGATAATTCCATATTAATACACCTAAAACAAATTTAATTTGTTCAGAACGGTTGCACAATCAGTTCGAGCGGCTAAACGGCGCGATTTTGGAAGCCGTGGAACAGGGTCCACTGACTAAACCGAAAACGAGGCGAGAATTGATTTTTCTACCAACCGATTATTTTCTGACTTAACACATTCAAGTTATCTGTTAAGGAACCTCAATTGGCCGGTTATTTTTTGTTTGCAACTGTTAATAAGACCTGCTACTGATTTAACGTTGCTTTCTGAATGGTTTTCTATCATTTTAATGCCAGTAGTTGGAATACGGAGAAACGTTTACACAAGGTAACAAATACTAAACGCTGTGCAACAAGTTTTCTCGGATGACTTTGATCAAATCCTTGTCATTTATTTATTTATTTCTCGTGTCCAGGACATAACAAGTTGAAAAAACAAATAACATTAATTAATTAACACTAGACGACCCGTGCGAAAATTTCGCGAATAAAATGCGATGAATAGTGAGGTTGAATGCTTGTAATATAATGAATAGTAGAACCGTACTTTTGTAGCAAATATTTCATTTAGTGTAATAGGTACGCAGCAAAATACTCACAACATATTACGAAATACTTAGGAAAATTTAAAACACACTGTATTTATGACAAACTGTCACTGACCTTAGTAGAATAAAACCAACCTTAACAAAATGCACACAACATATCAACATCTCTGAAATATTTGTTGCTGTGCGAATAAAATGTCTACATTGGAATTGTTTAGTAAAACGACAGTGTTTCCGTAACAAAAAAAATATATCAGAAAAGCTACTTATTGAATAAAAAAAGTTTATTGACTTCTCTGTGATATCCGCTGCTGAAATCAGGGGACTTGGCTCTGAACAGTCTCATACGCGCTACCACTTTAAGCACCAAATTCCGAACATTTTTTTCTTAATTTATGATTTTACCTAGCTGGAGACCTTAATTTTACAACGATATGTAATTTATCGATTTCGGATAGGTGTCGAAGAAGATAAATGGCTTGTATTAAAAAAATTAAAAAAAAACACGTTCTATAACTAATATTGATAATTTTGCCCTTTAAGGGTTGAATTCCAAAAAATTCCTTTTAGAAAATATCAACCAAGGTAAAAAAAAGTTTTGAGAAATGATGATATTTTTATCCCTTAAGGATGTAAATTGGAGAAAGTTTTTTCTTAAAGTATGATGTGACCATAGCGGCTAATTTAATATTTAAATCGATACGTCATTTATTGATTTCGATTAGGTATCAAGGGAAATAAACAGCTCCTGACAGAAAAATGCATTGTAAAAATATTAATACTTTTGCCCTCTAAGGTTAGAATTTTTAAAAATTTCTACTTAAAATGTGGTAACGGAAACGAAGACATTACGAAAACCTGAAGCTTTTAAATGATACCTCGTTTATCAATTTTGTTTAATTGTCAACGGAGATAAATAACTAAAGACACAAAAAACGCATTTTAGAAATACTGATATTTATGCCCTTTAAGGGTCTAATAACGAAAAATTCTTTCTAAAATATAATGCGACCATGGCGGAGACCTTAATCTTTAATATGATACCTCATTTATCTATATCGGTTATATATCAAGGGAGATAAATGGCTCGTGACACAAAAATGCATTATAGAAAAATTTAAACTTTTTCCCTTAAATGGTTCAATTTCAAAAACATTCTTTCTTAAAATATCATGTCACAAAGCTGAGATATTATTACTCATAATCCTAATTGATTTATCGATTTTGGTTAGATATCCAGGGAGGTAAATGGCTCGATATACAATAAAAGCATTTTAGAAAAATCGACATTTTTACCCTTTAAGGTTCGAACTACGAAAAAATCGTTTCTTAAACTATAATGTTACCACGGCGGAGACCTTAATCTTTAATATGATACCTCATTTATCTATATCGGTTTGATATTAAGTGAGATAAATCGCTCGTGACACAAAAATACGTTATTGAAAATTTTATACTTTTTCGTTTAAGGGTTGAATTCCAAAAACATTCTTTCTTAAAATATTATGTCACAAAGCTGAAACATTACTCCTAATAATCCTACTTGGTTTATCGATTTTGGTTAGATATCCAGGGAGATAAATGGCTCGAGATACAAAAAAACTAATTTTTAAAAAATTGACATTTTTTCCCTTTAAGGGCCGAATTAAGAAAAATTCCTTTCTTAAAATATAATGTTACCATGGCGGAGACCTCATTCTTTGATATGATACCTCATTTATCTATACCGGTTACATATTAAAGGAGATAAATCGCTCGTGACACAAAAATGCGTTATTGAAAAATTTATACTTTTTCCCTTTAAGGGTTGAATTCCAAAAACAATCTTTCTTAAAATATTATTTCACAAAGCTGAAACATTACTCCTAATAATCCTACTTGGTTTATCGATTTTGGTTAGATATCCAGGGAGATAAATGGCTCGAGATACAAAAAACGAATTTTAGAAAAATCGACATTTTTGCCCTCTAAGGGTCGAAAAACGAAAAATTCTTTTCTTGAAATATAATGTTACCATGGTGGACACCTCAATCTTTAATATGATATCTCATTTATCTATATCGATTAGATATTAAAGGAGATAAATCGCTCGTGACACAATTACGCATTGCAAAAATATTGCTACTTTTGCCCTTTAAGGGTCGAATTCCGAAAAATATCTGTCTTAATATATGACGTCACTAAAGTGGAGATCTTAATCTTTAAAATGATACTTCATTAAACGATTTCAGATAGGTATCCAGTGAGATAAATGACTCGTAACACAGAAAACAGCTTTTTAGAAATATTGATATTTTTGCCCTTTAAGGGTCGAATTCCGAAATCTTCATTTCTTAAAATATGTTGTGACCAAAGTGGAGGCCATAAGCTTTAAAATGACACCTCATTCATTGATTTTGGTTAAGTATGAAGAAAGATACAGGCTTGTGACAAAAAAATACCTTATAGAAATAATATATATGATTAAACTATAAACACAATTAAATCGAATGTGACCAGAATTCCGCAATCTTGATGGCCTTCTCGTTTGCCCTGTAAAGGTCGTCGATATTGCAGGTTTCAGGGAGATTCTTGCATATCAGAAGATGTTGTGGGTTCTGAAGCTCGCCACATTCACATAGATCATTGTCATTAGTGTACCCCCATTTTTTAATAGTACCTGGGTGACCGATCTTCGCTCGGCATCTTTCGATTTCTATTTAATATCCAAGATTTCGAGTAAAGTTTGATTAAAGTAAATGGCTTGAAGACTTCCTAGGCGTTTTGAGGTGCACAGTTAACCAAAGAGAAACTTCACTAACATCATTAGGCTTACTGGTACCTGAACCTTCTACGTAATGAGGTTAGAGCCGTTTTCGAGAAACCAAATACAAAAATTGCAACTTTTTTTTTTTTTTTTTTTTTTTTTAATCGTGTTAAAAACTTGAATAGCAAAACGCTATCTACATATGAAATTTCATCCAAATCGTTAGATCCATTTGGGAGACCGCCTCATAAATTGCTTTCAAAGAAAAATGCTATTATTAGGTATGTTAAACAGAAATCTTAATGCCAGTCAGGGATTGATTAACGCTGCGAGATTTGTGTTAATTCAGGGCATTCTACGAAAACCCTTGATGATGGATTCTTATGTACCTCGACGAGAAAAATTTAAAGTACAAAATATTTTTAAATTTATATATCTCGCTTAGTTGTCGAGATATCATATCGCAAAATTGACGTGGTTGGTTGAAATGCGACCTGGACCAGAAGATAAATTTCGTCACAGCCAAGTTTGATGATGAATTCGTATGAAACTCGTCGAGAAAAATCGAAAATAAAGAATTTATTTTTCTGGTACCTCAAGTGAAGAGGTTATGATTAGATACGACCTGGACCAGAAAAAGAATCCACCAAAAGCACTATGTCGATACGGTGGAAATGTACTTTTAATGTTTTATTTTGTTCCAAATGGTTGTTGTTAGGTTGAAATACAGCATGGACCAGAAGAAACGTCGCCAAAAGCACAAGGAACTATACCTATAACTGATTTTTGACATGCTATATCTCGTAAACCAAGCGAGATATCAAGAACATTTATTCTTTATTTTCGATATGTTTCGTCGCGTTCTATAAGAATTCATCATCAGATTGTGACGTCACGGTAATGATAGAACATCATCAGTGCTAAATCAATTCACTCCGCTAAAACTATGCTCATATCTCGCGTGGTAGTATTTAATGACAAACTAACAACCACTTTTTACGGTCAAAAAGTAAACGGTGATTAGTTTATAACTGGCACCGGTAATATTATTTTCAAAGAAGTTTATCACCTCTGACAAAACCAATCATAAATTTTTAATTATCTTCCTTTTTAAATGTTTTACAATTAAACTTGCAATGTTACTATTTCCACGCCTCAGCCAGTATACAAGAACTGTTCGTTTAAATATTCTTTGAAATCAGAGAGAATCTATTTGTAGGCTTTCTGGTACCTGAATTGTCTACGAGATGGCGCTAGTGCCGTTTTCGAGATATCAAGTGAAAAAATTGTTTGTATTTTGCAAACTCGCTTTTTTGTACGGAAGACAACTATTTAGGTAATCTTAAAAGTCAAAACATTATCTAAATATCAAATTTCATCGAAATCGTCATAGCCGTTTCCGAGATCCGAAATATATATATATATACAAGAATTGCTCGTTTAAAGATATAAGATTATATTTACATCGGGACACTTCAGTTCTTAATCTGTTTAGAGCCTTCCATATAGCATATGGCTGATTACACCCCGCAGCCGGTGCCTGAACCATCGTCATTCTATAGTTTTATTTCTTTTCATAAGACGTGCAAAGCCACCTTAATAATTCGGTGTTACATGCATTTCCTTCTAGTTACCACCGAACTGCAAAGGTTAGTTATCGTTTTTCGTAGCGAGAGTTCTGTTCATGACTAACAATAGTTCAATATAATAGGTGAGGATACATCCATACCTTGTCCGAGGAGAGGTGCTCCGAACACGTGTTTCCGCTGTCTTCTTCATGGCGATGTTGGGACTTGAGTTGGCCGATAGGTACTGCGTGGCTACAGACCTGATCGCCACATCGGAGAAATATCTGTTGCCACTCCCACTGCGGATGTGATTTAGCAACACATTATGTTTTTTACTAAAAATGGAAGAAAGTTTAATACAAGTATTAAGCAAAGCTATAATATAGGTGTGATAGAACTATGGGATTTGTTCCACTGTACATAAAACTTATACCAAACTCTAAGTAACTTAATCTGTCTTTTATAGTTTGCAATAAATTGTTAGTAAGATCTACAGCACGTGGACTGAGATATACAAGTGTTCATCCTCCGTTATCATTTATATGCCTTCCCCTGAAACTATCTTATATGTCTAAACATGTCTCCTACTAGTTATCAGTTTTCCTTTAATGTCTTTCATCATTACTTCAGTATCGTTTGGAAGACAGACGACGTCATTTGCGATTGAATTTATTAGAGAAGATGAGAAATTCTATGACCTGCGAGTGCAGTGAGATACTTCTTCCGCCAACCTATTTAGGTCGAAATGACCGGAGGGATAAGATTCGTGAAATAAGATTGGTGCTTAGCACCCTCTGCCACCCACAGTTTGTGAATTGCAGAGTATGGATGTAGATGTAGAAAATATTTCTTCTTTCGTGATTCACTCTAAATACTTAAACCATCACATTCTTCCTAACTTTAAATTTCAGTTGATACTATTCTGTCGCTTACAGTCCATTATAAAGAATTTTATTAAAAAAGTTAGTTTCCAAATTTCTGTACGATGTTACCAAAAATACTGTTACAATATCAAAATTGATTTAACCGTTATTTAGTTACTGCAGCAACATAGGTACGAATTAACCCACTTCCTTCAAAGAGTCGTTTAATGTAATGATTCAACGCGCATAACATGAGCGTTTAAGGAAGAACTCATTTTAATTTAGCTCTGAGTTTATTTTACTTCATTTAGTTTTGAGTTAAGGAAACATTACAATCATATTTCCTTTCGCATCTTCTTTGTATACATTCAACTCCTACAAGAATTGTTATTTACTATTCTACAGACCCTCAATGATTCAATCTACACATCTTCAGAAACTGAAATATTTTATTCTAATAAAACTTAGTTATACATTTGTAATTCCTAACAATCTCTGATTTTTATATACGAAGGTGGTCCCAGAAGTTCATGACCTAACCAGCAAAAACAAGTCGTGTAACCTTTTCCCGTCTCTAAAGACCTCGCTGTTAAGAGACGTTATAAGCAGTTTTTTTTAAAAAAAGTGTAACCTTGACAACTAGAGATGCCACGAATATTCGGCTACTATTCGGTATTCGGCCTATTCGGCCACTATTTTCCATATTCGGTATTCGGCCGAATACCGAATACCAAATCATGAAAAAATAAAACTCACATATTATCCAAAAATGTATTTATTTTAATTCCAAATTATTATATTTAATACTTTAAATCTACCAGCGGTAAGTTGTGATGTATGAAAACAATTTTTTCAGCATTTTTTGATAGCAAACGATTGCGCTTTTCCTCATAAGCTACACCTGCTTCTGAAAATAGCCTCTCACTGTATACCGTACTGCCAGGAGACGATAAGTAAATCCTAGCGAATTCCGTCAGTCTTGGATAATGTTTAGCGTATGCTGACCACCACTTGTAAGGGTCTGCCGTCCGATGTAGGCGAACAGTTATCACATAAAAATCAATCTCATTTTCAATTACACTTTTCTTCTCCACATCATCACCATTTTGCATATTTTCAGTAGCAACTTCCTCAAATCAGTTCCACAAACTTTCATGTATTTCAGTGGTTTCATTAATATGTATTTTCTTACTACGCGGAGGAGAATCATTACCGCAACCAATAGAATATTCACAATTAATTTTCAGAGCTTCTCAAAAAAAAATTTTTTTGCTCTTTTCATTTGAAGCAATCCGAGAAAACTGGTTTTGAAACGCGGGTCAAGAAAAGTGGCAACCAGATACTTATCATTTTCATCAAAGTTGAACCGTGTTTCAAGCTCAGCTTGCAGTGAAGTTTTCATTCTCAATAAATTTGGTGTTCTATATGCAATTTCTTCCTTCCCCAGGTATTTCAACAATGTGACGATATGTGGAATCATTTCAGAGATGCAGGAAATACCTGAGCTAGTTATTCTAGTAATCTCCCCGAACGGCTTCAGGAGCTTGAGACATTGTTCCATTAACTGCCACTGAGAAAATGTTAAATTGATTAAACACTCGTGATCAGTTATGTACAAATAAACAGCTCGCTTTTGTTCTAATAACATCTCCATTAAATAATATGTGGAATTCCATCGAGTGCTTACATCTTGTATAGTTGGCGGTTTGGCAAGTCAAGTTCTTGGCGAATGAAATTAAACTTTTCTTGTGCAATACCAGAGTGGTTAAAATGGGTAGCAATTCGTCTTGCAGCAGCTACCATCTGCGTTATATCCGTTTGAGATTTTAGCGATTCCTCAACAGCTCGTTGCAGGCAATGAATAAAGCACTTGGCAGAAGCATATTCTGCGTCTCGTACACCTTTTATCATGTTGGCTCCACTGTCATGGACAAGTAAATGGATCTTGCTATGAGGAGTATTCCATGTTTCTGCAATGGCAGTGAGTTCTTTTGCATGGTAGTACCAGTATGTGTGCCAGCAAACTGCTTCATAGCTGTGACAATACACATTTTTGCCGAACATTCGGCTGCCGAATATTCGGCGCTTCGGTATTCGGCAAAATCACTATTCGTGGCATCTCTAATTACAACACCCAAGAACGAAATTTTACTTTTCTTGAAGGGGAAGACAAGGAATGAGATGCATGTTTAATTTAAAACAGAATTCTGTTATTTGTTTATGAAAGAAATGTCACCAAACTACATGCATGATGATGTGGTGGAAACCTGAGGGAGTCCTTGCCTACAGCGTAGTAAAAAAGTGGGCACCTGAGTTTAAACGAAGGAGAGGCAGCACGGAAGATGGTGCTTTTACAGGAAGGACGGAGGAGACAATTACTCATGAAAATGTAGGCAGGGTACAAACAGAAAGTAAACTGTTCACTGCAACGTAAAAAACATCAGGCATTTTAAAAAAAAAATATGTCGGACACTTGGTTTACACCAGTGTGGTGTCGAAACTTATTGTGAACAGAGCAAAAGGAAGTGAGATGGTAGGCGTCTGCTGAAAAATCACCCCTCTTTCAAGCAGGGCCAACAGACTACAGTATGTTGAATGAGTATGAGTGAAAGCTAGGTCTTTCTCTCTACACCAAAATCATAGCAGCATTGAGTGAAAGAAAACACACGGCTGTTCCTTAAAACAGACCAGTGTTGTCACTTCTGCAATGACAATGGCTGTTTTTAATTTTTATTTTGAGGTTGAATTGCTTGTTTACGTTTTGACATAAAGGCGAGCAGCTATCAAGAATTAGGTTTATCAAGAACAGTTGAAAAGCAATAAGTCTCTCATTGCCATGAGTGTGGGTTTCAGTCGTTACCATTACGCCCACTTTCACCATATCAGACCCCGTCAGGTCCAGTCATATTATTTATTTCCAAACGTCAAAAACTTTCTGTCTGAAGCTGGCTTCCCACGGCCCGTGCATTTGCCGGACGGGACGGTCCAGCTACCAAGAGCGGGCCGTGGTAACGATCCCGCCTGTGCTGGCAAGTACGGCGCGCTTCTATCCATCGCCCACACGGTTAACATCAAACGCCCAGCTAGCTGAAACGACACGAGGCAAGGTGATGGGGAGACGACGAGGGCTAGTCTGTGGAGCGTGCTGATCCGTACACTTCGGCTAAAGTGGCGCGGCCTACAAGACCACCTTTATACGTAAGTGCGATGATGATACCGCCTCGTTCCATGTCAACCTAGATAAATTACAGTGCATCCATTTGTCGTTGAAGTGTGTGGATCTGAGATAAACTTATATTGAAAAACAAATCTCAAGTTTTCCTTTATCTGATGTCAGTCACGAACTTATGGGATGACCCTCGACCATTGTTTTCATAGCAAACTCACTGCTTCAGTATAACCTGTGTCGGCTATATTTAATTACATCTCCTCCTACATCATTAGCTCCTTTATCAATTAATTTCAGTTTTAAACAAATCGGTTTAATATTTAACGACGTAATACGCTGGTTGTACTTAAATTACTGGTGCTTATTTCATTTGATTTTGAGAATAAAAGTCACCTAACTCATATGTATAGCAGGTGTTTCAAAAATGATCGGTATATTTGAAAAATCAATAAAAACTAAACGGGCAGCAATAGAAATACACCATTTGTTGCAATATGCTTGGGACAACAGTAAATTATCAGGCAGACAAACTTTCGAAATTAGTTACAATTATCAACAACAGACGGCGCTGCAGGCGATTTGAAAGACATAGAAGTAAATGCAGTCTGTGAGTTCGCCATTCTGTAAATCGTCTTTATACTGTAAGCGTGTGCTGTTCACAGATTGCAAATTTGCTGTTAAAAAATGGTGGAAAATATCGTACTTTAGATTTTTCCAGACTGCGGCACCATCTTTTGTTGAAAATTGTAACAAATTTTGAAAGTTTGTCTGCCTGAAAATTTACTGTTGTCCCAAGCATATTGCAACAAATGGTGTATTTCTATCGCTGCCCGTTTAGTTTTTATTGATTTTTCAAATATACTGGTCATTTTTGAAACACCCGGTATATAAGTTGAGCAAGTCCTCGCAATGATTTTTGTCCAATGGAAGAAATAAATTAAGTTCCCTGGACCCTGGCTTGTTTACGCATCTATTTCTGTTTTCAATAAAGTGCAACTATTTTTAATTCACCTAGACGAACCCTATTCGCTGTCTATCACAGGCACTATTGTCTAAGCAGCTCTATCCATCCAGTCGTAGAAAACAGTGCCCTCTTTCTGGCGTATCAACAACTAAACTTATGCTCTAAACTCCCAGATTTCCCATACAAGCGTAAGGTGAAGTTACGTACCTGCTGCCGGGGGTCCAGTGTCCTTGAAGACTGCTGTCGCTGATCTGCGTTGCCGTGTCCTTTGCCGTCTTCATCTCGTTGTCTGGACTCAGTTGCGTGCCTGTGTCTGTTTTCTTAGGCTGCTGTCTTTCTGGGCTGCACTGAGTCGATGAGTCTTAAGTTTCTTGACTCTCGTCTTACTAGTTTCACTGGCGACCATTTCTTCAGATGGCTGGTCAAAATGATTATTTTTATAGTGTTCAATCACCCAGCTCTGGCAGCGCGATGGTTTATCGATGACTGGGACGTTTACTGGTACGCTATTAATCTTTGTCACTGTTGGTGTCCTTCTATATTGGTGATTTCTCCCATATGCGGAAGTTGCTGTGCTAACGCTGGAGCCGTCATCTTTATTTACCGACTTTTCCAGTAAACGAGGATCTTGCTTTGGAACCCGGACTGAAGTGAACGCCGAGATTTTGGAAGTATGTGACAGCCTCCTATTTTTTTGAGACCCCTCGATACTGCTGGAGCCCTGTTTTTTTATGACGGTTTCTTGTGCCGGGATCGGTTTTGTATGAGTAACTAAAGCGCTCTTTGGTTTGTGTGACGACGATCCAGAAGATTTACTAGGTCCACTGAAATTCATTTTTCTGCCTGCTTCGCTCGCGGAACTCAGATGAGGACTTGTATAACAGTCACCATTCTCCTTTACAGGCCCTTTGCTTAGCGGGTGATTTTTACCGGCGCCGCTATCTACATTATAATTTACTTGAGGTGAATTTTTTGTGGAAGGTGATATCCTCTTATTTCTGATGCATTTCTCGTGTTCTTGTGAAAACTGACTCCTGCCTTTTTGTTTATCAATGGAGCCATGTGTTAGAGACTCTACATTTTCTCTATTTGCGAAGGTATTTGGCTTCGGTGATGACGTAGTTGAACACTGCATACGACGGGACGTAACAGCAGATAAACGTTTTCTGGCTGCACATTTCCCGTGACCTGGACATTCGTTAGAAAGCTGGGTGCTGATGCTCGTAGTATCATCCTCTTGCAGCGAGCACTTATCTCCAGATTCAAGTGCTAGAGACTGTGCGGCCCGTGTATTTGCGGGTGTATTTGATTTCGATGACGATGTCGCAGTAGACTGCGTACGGCGGTAGGAAGCAGCAGATAAAAGTTTTCTTGGTGGATCCTTACCGTGTCGTGAACTAGGGAACGACAGCTGGGTGCTGATGCTGGAGGTGTCATCCCGCCTCATCGAACTCCTTTCTAATGGACAATCGCCTACCTTAATTTCATCCGACGTGGGAATGGAAGCTACCGTATTACGTTTCGCGTTACGAATATTTATCTTCCTTCCAACACAAACCGTTCTCTGCTGAATACTGGACTTAGCTGTTCTATTGGCAGTAGGTCTGTCGGAGAAGTTACGACGGCATCCTGGACTGCCTAGCGACCGGTTTGGTCTAACATCCAAATCATCATCTTCCCGCTTCGCTTTATACTCGGCAGTAAATATTGTTGGAGGCGTGAACTTGCAAGCAACAACATCGTCCTTTCCTTTTCGGACATTTTTCACAACAGTAGCCTGGCTATCTCTTAAGCGATTTGTATTGACTTGTTGCTTAAGGTTAGATTCATGTGTCAGAATCTGTGTATTCCCTTTTTCTCCTACATTATTTCCCTTCATTCTTTCACTTGTAGAAAATCTATTGGAATTGTTTTTTCTGTACTCATCGGGACTGGAATTTGCCATGCAGCCGCCTTTCTCTTTTAATGATGCTTCCGTTGCAGGATGAGGCCTCTTTGTTCCTTCATATGGATACTCAGTGGCCTTTCTCTTCCCTCTTTGGGTGTTTCCTTTATCGTCAGTAATTGGCTCTTTCCTTCTTACCCCTTTCTCACCGACGTTAAGGCCACGCTTCACTCTAGATTCAGGAACTATAGACTGTTTGACACATCGTTCCTCATTTCCTCCACCTCGTGACGATTTAGCAACACTAGCTGATACATTGTTTTGATTTCTCAAATAAGATTCTTTTCCTAACGGGGAAGGCCTTCTGGTTTTAACTACCTGTACGGGAAAAAGTTTTTCCATTTTCGGCCTCTGTTGAATTGCATCATTCCGTTCTTTGCATATATCCCCACCACGATTACTCAAAGGTATCGGGCTAATTTCTTCAGTCAAACGCTTAACTGGTGCAAGTTCAGCAGACGGTAAGGGCAAAGACAAAATGGATCCAACCACAGAATCCTCCTTACATTGTTTTGTACTGGAACCGCCAGGCTCCACGATTGGTTGCTGTACTCGAATGTCTGTCAAATCCTGACTTAACGAACCACTCCTTCCGTGTTTAATACGTGCTACAGACGAATAGCAAAGGTTTCTGGGTGAAGGTAATGTAGCGTTTACTTGCAGGCCATCTGTGACAGAAGTATTAGGACATACTCGTGACGATTTTATTTTGATCTCGATCACTTCCTCATTCTCATTCGGCGGCTTCATAATAGAAGACATCATGTTTCTCTCCGAGGGCGTCGTATTTTCTTCGAGCAGTTTATTGAAGTCTTGCATTAGGAATTCCATTTTGTCCGCTACTTACTGTTCGGCTTGCAATACTCATACTGATTTTCTCCTGTTTGCTCCAACTTCGATACCTCATTGCTCAACTCAAGATAATGGTTTGACGACTGGATCTCCAGATTTTTGAGCGCAGTGTAGAACATCACTTTGGAGAGAATGTTATACTCCATTGTGAAATTCTCATCTGTCGGGAACGAGTTCCTTAAGGCATCTGTTTTACGTATACCTTCATCTTCCTTGTTAAACTCAGTAACATGATCACTTGCAGGCACTTGGGCAATAGCGTCTGTAACATTGCTACCTGAATTTATACAGATGATATCTCTTGTAAGATGTTCTGAAGATTTTTCTGCAACATTAGTGCTTACATGTTTTTCCTCACAACCATAGATACAATGAGAAGTCTCACTGTTGTACGAGCTCTTGTTTTCTGCTTGTGCTGTGCTCAGAATAGTTTGGACGTTTAAAGGACTGTGTTCTGGTACGTCATCCAGTATTTTACTATTATTTAATAGAGGCGAAATAAACGCTTCTTTATGTGACTTTCTTGACTCAGTCTTGTACTCCTCGAATGACATTTTGCAGAATAGATCTACTATCTGTGGCTCATGTTTACTAACACCTAAACTTCCTTCACAATGTTGCAGTCTACTTTCACTGTTATTTTCGTCAAATAAAACTCCTTCTACCATTGATTGAACCACCTGAAAACTGTCTTCTTCCTTGTGACGTGCAGTAATGTTAGTGGAATTTGATATATCAGCTTTCTCAGAGTCTTCTACCGATGCGCTGTGAACCAATCGGTCGACGACGGAAGTAGTAAGTGCAGGCAAATTTTTATCTACTTCGTCCTTCGTTGTACTATCTTCCGCTTCAATTGACCACTTGGCAAAATTCTTAGAAACTTCCTCCGTGCGTGGATTTTCAATGTTTCCTATCAGGGAAACAGAAGTGAATTCCAGCGGCGAAGTGCTTCCTGGCAACTGCGACTGGGCACAGTCGGCTTTCTCTTCTACAGTCCGAGAAGCAGCATCGGATGTTAAAACCTCGATGTCTTTAAATGTAACGTCAGTATTATGTATTTCGTTCACACATTTCCTGCTTAGTTCATATCCCTCTAGACCTTTACCAGCATGCAATGTAATCACTGGCTGCTTATTAATCACAGATACACTATCCGACAGCGCAGCTGTTAGATTATTGTCCATAATCCATCCACTTACTGCCTCTGAAACCTGTACATCTTTCAGGGGAACCTTGTCGTCTTCTGTAGTTAATTTGTTTCTTTCTAGTGCATCGACTTCGTTCCTGTCCGTAACTGTCACTGGGACTGATGGTGTAGCTTCTGAGACTCGTGACTGTTCCTGGTTATTCTTACTGTCAGTTGTTTGGTTATTGCCTGTGTGTATGTCAGAACTCGTCTCCTGAGAAGGTTGAGGAGGCTGATACTGGGAACTTTCGGCGCCGTTGTCTCTATCAGACTTGGCGGGAACTGCCGTTCCCGGTGCGATAAACGCAGCGTTAACACGATATCCATGCCACGATTAGTGCTGTCTCCATTCCCCCCTACGGGAGGCTCATTCGCTAATGTCTTAATTATCTTCTGCACTGCGCAGCAGGATGCGCACAGTTCAATTACTTCTTCCGAATCACCACGACCCGATGAAGAAAGCGCAGAAGATGACTTGATCCCTCGTGATGGAACGAAATGCAAGCTCACGTCCCGCAGGCGGAATCCACACCCACAATGACTGCATGAAATCTTTGAGTTGCGAAATAATTTTCTATTTCCGAATGGCCCTAGTGACAGATTTTGAGAACTTGTGCCCTCAGAATTTAAAACTTTAAACGAGTCTCCCGCCCTGTTAGAAAATTCGTGACGGCGTTTGCTGGAGTGCAGCTTTCTAGACCAATGCCTCTTTCTAGGAGATCTCCAGTGTGCTCTACTGTATCGGTCGTTCGACAAGACACTCTCTTTACTGGACGTCTGAGACCTGTGTCGTGAAATGGAACGGCGTGCGAATAGTTTCCCCGCTTGTTTTCTTGGTACCCTCTTCTCTCTATAACCTATTGACGCTTTCTTCTGGGTTGCAAAGTGCTCCTTGTTTCGAGAACACTGGTCTACTGAACCATGTGGAAAGGGCAGGAACATATCAAAATTAGAGGCTACTTCATGTAACCGATTAACTGGTTTGACAAGAGGAAACTCGTTATTCGCTGTGAGGCACTGGTCACTGCTTGTAGCAGTCGCGGTTTTTAGAAGTGGATGCTGTTCACTGGGAGGGAGGAACATATAATTATTTGTTTTATGCGACAAATGGCTGTTGCTAGCAAGAATTTTTTCTCGATTTGCCAGGTTTACAAATCTGTTACTGTTGAATAGAGTTGTATTGAATGGTTCTGCGATGCTTGTATATCCTCCCTTCGGTGTATCTCGTGAAGAGATCTTTAAAATATCATCCTCATCGCAGACAAGTGGGTTTTGTGGCATTCTATACTGCGAATCTACGAACCGGCTTAACATATCCTCGGTTTGCCATCCCCGCTTAACGTCCTCAGAAAACGGTTCCAGATATTCTTCTGTAACTGGATCCGAGATTTCTGTGTTTGACGCAGAGCCAAAAATGTCTGGGGAAAAGTTATCAATGAATCCAATTGCTTCATCTTGCATAGTCAAAGTTTCAAGAGGTGTCTCATGAGCTGATTGTAAAATTTCTTTTTTTTGGATAGCGTTCAGGTTATTCCATGAGGGTACGTCATTGCCGGGAAAAACAATGTCGTGTGATGCGTTATCGATGAGACTATCCGTATTCACTCGATCTGTCGTTGAGTCTGTTTTTTCTTTTTCATGCAGTAGCATGTTTTCTGAATTTGCTAAATTCGGTGCGCTTGATTTTAAAATGTTGCCAGAGATTACAGAAGCATGGCGATGTTCACTGAACGAGCTGTTCAGAGGCTTATTCAAATGCTCCTGCTCAGTTTTGCCTTTTGATTTAACCTCCGTCGTCGATATAGTCTTAGTATTTCCAATGTTTGACGTCACCACTGAATCTACTCGCTGATTTGTACTGTACTGCTCTCCAACACAAAATGCAGAAACACCAGCAGCGTTCGTCACAGGTAACCCAGCGATGCCTTCCTCCTGCTCCGCTATTTGTACAATTCTTTCATTTATATCGTGAAATTTAGTTGATACTTCTGTATGCGGATGTGGACTATGGCTAACTGTCATGAACGATGGATTCCCATTGCGATTTAACCCTGAGACGCCAATCAACCCACGTATTCCGTCCGATTCTTCCATCTCCCCAATGACTTTGCTCCCTTCCGTTGAATCTGGACACGATGGTTGAGTTTCTTCAAGAAAATGTATAGCCTCTTCGCTGCTGGATGACTGATTGCCACATTGCTTTGCTGCAGAAAGTAGTTCTATTACAGTAGTTTCTGCTCTCGGTGATGCCACCTCGCTATCGGAAAAGTAATTTTCTGGAGGCAGTTCCCTCTCGATGGACTCTATGAGGGTTTCGTCAGCGTAGTCTTCCGAAAAGCGACCCAGACTATCCGACGTGAGTGTTGCACTCCCCGAATCAAAACAGTTCTGCAGGAAGTTGACCCAGTCTCTCTTCTCGTGTTCATCACATTCACTGCGACCTATACTGTCAGCCCTAGGACTTGTTCCATCAAACACCTGGAGCTGCTCTAAGACTGCAGAGAGGCTCCCAATGTCACTTCTAGGACTTGTCTCTTCAAACATCTGGAGATGGTCCAAGACTGCAGAGTCGTGCTCTGGCCCGGTAGATCTGATGTGACGTCCATCCTCAGGGCACAGCCTAGGAGGATCGTCCTCCCGGCTCGCTGGTGCGTCGGAGAGCGCTGATGCGATTCCCTCAGAGCTTGTTCGTGGCTCAGCAACTAGCACTGCACCACAAGTTTAAATACATGCTAAGGATATTGAAAGAAGGAAACCTCGCATAACATGAAACACGTGTGAAGCAATGGTGAAACAGTATATCACATCAAGCACAGAACTAAAATTTTACTTACCAAAAATGAAGATGGTTCCAGAAATGTACTTATACGAAATGTACATCTAGCACGTTATTAAAGCCTGGTATTTGGAAAGCATCGCTAATGTTGTGACTATCAACCCAACACAATTAAAGCTTACTGTTATTTCTGGTTTCTGGGCTGCAACACCCGTCAACAGATATATTTCCACCGTGCCGTGTAACTACATGACGAAAGCGATATCAGCAGAAGCTTAATGCTGACTGTCAATGAAAGGCTTAGACTAACTACAAGACACTGAAGGAAGAATAAAACAGACAGTAAAACAAGAAATCTCGTTAAAAACATGCAGTCTAGAGTACTATAACAGGAAATAGAGGCTGACGGAAAAACTCCTAACATAACAAAAATAAAATACAAAACTTAGCTCTGAACAATTATTTTCAAGCCAAGGGGTCAAAAATGCATTATTTACAGTGAAAATTTATCTACATTAGCCGGTAAAAAACTTAAACCACGCAGTAGACATGGTTGGATGTTAATGTAACTTCGTACACATACACACCATTGACTGGTATTTACATAATTATAATTGCAATTCTCTGAAAGGTAGAACGGCCACCAGACTGCGTTAATGCTGTATGTGTCAGGACTGTTGCGAGGACTGGTAGGATATATGAGAGGCGTGAACAGTGTCAGATACTGAGTGGGACAGTATTATCATCACCTGACAGAGCCTCTCCATTTGGCAGGCTGGTCGAATCGTGCGATATCAGAGCTGTAGCAAACCGCATTTATTCGTTACTGAGTAACGAGTACATCGCCTGACTCGAAGTACCGAATCGTTACTCATAAATCCATTTAGTTGCTCGCATTAGTCGTATGAATGTCAGTTTGATTCGATAAACGAAAAATACGACGCATCATGCAGGAACTGGAACGGTTCGCCTAGTGACTAAATGAAACTGAATGAAAGAATGATCATTTAAACATCGTGTGTCACGTATTTCTGGGAATTGATTTGAATTCGCTCCGTTACAAAAGAAAATGTATAAGTACAAAAATGTTGCATTTTTGAGATTTTACTGATTTCAAACATTTCTGAAATGTTTATTGTAAAATGCGATATTCTAACTTCTAATTTATTTTACAGTGCAAATTTTATCTGAACTCACGTTACTAAATGAACAATTTACTTAAATTTTACAAAGTACGAACGAAGTTAATTCGCACCCGACGAGACTAGTGCTAGATTGTATCAGAAGTAACGAAACGATACGATAGTAACGAAGTCGTCCCGTACGCGGCGCGACTCGATTCAATGTTTCGTGCTAGCGCTCAATTGTACAAAAAGTAACGCGTAACGATTCTATAGTAACGAAAACATATGGGCACACAATTTCTCGTTACTTTTACACCTCTAAGCGATATCGAGATTTGTGGGACGTTTGTGGGATTGTTTGACGGACAGACGACGTCGTTTTCGTTTAAATTTGTTGGAGAATATGCGAAAATCTCTAATTTACGAGTGCAACGAAATACTTCTTCCGCCAACCTATTTAGGTCGCAATGACAGAAGGGATAAGATTCGAGAGATAAGATGCCGTACTGATACATTTATGTATTCTTTCTTTCCTCGTTCTGTTCGGGATTGGAATACTCTAAAATAGGAATGGTGCTTAGCACCCTCTGCCACCCACAGTAATTGTGAATTGCAGAGTATAGATGTAGATGTAGACGTGACAGTGGCTCAATTTTGGACTGCATGGCGACGTGAGGGCAGGTACACTCGTCGTCAAAGTTCTGATCGGTCACGTCTGACTGCCACAAGAGAGGATCGCCGAATTGTGCACCAAGCACATGGTAACGCCTTCACATCTGCGCCTGTCATGTGAGAACAAGTAATAGACCTCCTGCAACATTTTGTGTCTTCCCGTACGATTGGTTGGAGACTATAGTCCAATACACCAAATTAGTCCTGCCAAGGTCACGCGGTCTTGCCTCCATCCCCTGCCCGCACTACCCCCTTTACTCCCAGTTGAACCGCTGGGGTTGTCAAATGTTCCTCCACTGCAAGTCGGTTCGTAGTTTTCGCTGTGGTCGGTTTGTTTCGCTAGTTTAAAGGTTAATTAGTTTGTAGTAACCACAGGCCACTGTAACAGTTTTCAAAACAATTACCCAACGGCTGATTGCGAGCAGCAGGCATACGAAACCGACGAGTTGCCAGGAATCGCACTCTAAGTAGAACGCTGAGACAGCAGACTCACCCCACTAGCATGACCGCATCGAAGGAAGATGATGGCATTACGGAGTGATGTGATAGGCTCACAGAGTCCCCTCCACATTAATCGAGAGGGTGGGGGTTGGGGTAAAACCCAGGAGCGAGGTCGAAATTGGGGTCTCCGCCGCCGCCGCAGCCGCTGTCTTCCGCAGCCGCCGCCAGAGGTGTCGCAGGGACAGCCTCGGGGTAACCGGCCAGTAGCAGAGGAGCCGCTGCCGTCGACATCGTCACAGCCGCTGAGCATAGACAGGTGGGAACACTGCCGGTTGTGGGATGGTTAGAAGCCTGGGGAAGTCACGGGAAGCTATAGAATAATACTCCCACGTATGCCCGCTCCCTTTCGCATTCAGCCCTAGTGCCTTTAAATATCACACGACAGAAAGTCACCTTATGTGTCTTACTTCAGTTACAAATCACGTTATTGTACCTAAACCTGACAGATACGTGTATATATGTTTACTTGTAATGAAGCTGTACATAATGCACTGCAGGTGTTGATTAATTGATCTGCTTCTTATAAACGGGGACTGGTCGTGTGCGCTCGGCAATAATCCGACCACGCAATCCTTGCCTATTGGCTTGCTCTCGGGAGGAACCTAGTAGGATATCTCTCCAGGTTACTACAAGTTTGTCTTTATGGATTTGCAACATTGTATGGAGACGCTTTGACCTTCGCAGGTCTATTTTCGCGGTGGCTACTATAGCAGCAGCCGGACTAGGAAATTATAGGGACATGCTTAGGCTGCCTTTAGGACAACATAATCAGCGGCGTCTGGACTGGTACCGTGACCGGGAAGCTTGGACTGCTGATCAATGGTGTCGCATTGTGTTCAGCAATGGATAGAAATCTAGTGTCAGCTGGCGTAGAGGTAACTTCCTTATTCAGTGAACGAAGCGAGTCGACGTCAACTGCGACATTGTTTATGCTGTGTCGGAGCGATTATCGTGAGGAAAAGTGAACTAAGTGGAATGTTTGTTCTTCTTTAGATTATGCATTGAATGAAGATGGTATTGGTTACCAGAAAGAACACCCTGAAGTTCGCCTTCGATTAGACATTCGTTAGACCAACAGCATTTGAAACACATGAATGGTTCTATGATAAAGTGAAACTCAATGATGAACAGATTTTAGGGATACTGTTAGACTCCTTTCAAAGTAGTGTATCCGTAAAAATGATTAACGGAAAAATGTTGTGAAAAAGTAATTCAGGAAAATGTTGGGAATCTGAAATTCTATCACTGTGATGGAAATGTTAGTGAAGTTATACTAACAAACGCTGGTATGGGCACGAAGTAGGTAAGAATATTACCTTCCTTTTGAGATATCAAACGAGTCCATACTGCACGCTGTTAAACAATTTTGGATGGTGATAGAGATAACAGATGATAAATGGGGCGGAAACATTCGTTTTAAAAAAGCAAATGGAGTAGGCATAGTGAAGATCGAAATCACAAGACGTATTCCGTCATATATTAATGTATGTGGGTTACGTGCCTTGGTGATTTACGAGGGACAACCGCGAACTTGCTCGTTGTGTAGCTCCACGGAACATGTCCGAGCTAATTGCCCTCGTAAACAACCGCTAGTGCTGCCACTAACGTATGCTAAGCGTACAGTGGAGCAGACACACAAGAAAGAAGACCAATCTGAACTTCTGCAGCAGTTTCCTCCACTACCGAAAGCGGAATGCTTACCTCCGATGACAGAAGCGATGCAGCATGAAAACGATAACACACAACACAATGCAACAACTCATTCCCACCAGCGCAATGAAACACAAAGCAATAAGATGAACATGTCTCATATTATGGACTATGATTATGCAGCAACCCCTCACAACACAAATGTTGATGATCCACAAGATGCGAATGAGGAAATACTAGTTAATCTAACCACAAATGTGGATTGTGATGAATCAGAAAATGGGAAAGGCGAACCGATGGTCATGACGGACATACAGTTTACAGCAGATGAGATTGAGTCACAGTGCCCGGCATCAGTCAAGATCCAAAGAAAACGTCAAGGGAGTAAGCGACAAGAGACAGTTCAACTGAGACGGAAATATTAGAAAAAGTGAGAACTAGGGGCAAGAAATTAAAGAAGCAAGTAAGTGATAAGGGTCCCGTATCTCCTGCGCTGATATCAGTTCCTGATCAACATAAGCTAACGGATGGAGATACAAAGAAAGCAATCAATAACTTCAAATGGGCGGAAGACCAACCGTGAGAAACCCAGACCGAGGACATGCATATAGAATGAAACAGCAAGTTAATGCTAGATAGTTGTGATGTGTACACACTTTATTTGATAAAACTACCATCAAGAAAACAGGGAGATGTGCACCGATAGTACGATGAAACGTATACAGTGGCAACAATAAATATAAACTCGATTATCAGCCCTCTTAAAATGAAAATGTTGCAAAACTATGTTAGAGTCGATAATCTTGACATTCTACTCCTGCAAGAAGTTACAAACGTAAACCTAGACAGTATCTCTGGCTACAGTTCTATAAGCAACGTACGTGGTGGTATCAGCCTCGGAACAGCGATCTTAACCAAATTCGCTATTGAAACCTCACAAGTAACAAGGTCCAAAGACAGAAGAACTATAGCTTACACGATAGCCAATACTAGAATAATAAACGTATACGCTCACTCGGGTAGTAATCGAGCCAAGAGGGCGGAATATTTCAAAAACAGTTTAACTTTACACATGGGAACGAACACCCAACAAACTACGTATTTTAGGAAGAGATTTCAATTGCGTCTTACATCAGAAAGATCAGACACCCAAGTTCAACAAGAGCATCGAATTGGAATATATATCATCAACAATTTCAATTTACTAGACACATGGGAAGTGATAAACGGAGATACTACATGGTTTATATACACGACTGGGAAATCTGCTCACGATTAGATCGTATATACATCAGCCACGAGCTGAAGAGTGAACTACAAACAACAGAACGGTGGCCGGTCGAATTCTCAGACCATGTTGCCTACCAGTGCAAAATAAAACTAGCTAAACAAAATATATACACTGGGAGGGATACTGGAAACTAAATATATCTATTCTAGAGCAGCGACAGCTACAACAGATCTTCGCAGATACATGCAACAATGCTGTAACCAAACACGAAGATTTCAGTCAACTATAGAGTGGTGGATAAAATCGGCGAAACCCAAGATCCTACGGATGTTGAAGACCTATAGCATCGAATTAAAAAGTGGCAACAGCAAAAAGAAGAATTTTACTATCTTTTTTTACGAGATTTATATAAAAAGGTGTAAACAGAAAGAAAATAGCTCTTCGAGATTAATAAAATCAAGGCAAAAATAATAGCAATGAAGAGGAGACAACTCGAAGGAATCAAAATCAGAAGCAGAGTAAATACACCTTATCCTCTGAAGATGTTTCAATCTATTATCTAGTGCACGAAAATGCAGAGCGAGGAGACAGCTAATCACAGAAATGAGGACAGAAGAAGGAGAAATCCACAAAACCCAAAATGCAATAAAACAACAAGCTCACAAGCTTATAAGCACCTGTTCGAAAAAGTAGATAGTACCATAGTCCCAGACAGAATAATAGCTTCTATAGAACTAAAACTGAACGATGAAGATCGAATAGAACTTAACAAGATAATTGACGATGAAGAAGCTTATGCAGCAATCCAAAGAAGCCCCAAAATAAATCGCCGGTACCAGATGGCATCGGAATTGAGTTCTATGTAACCTTTTGGAGACAGTTAAAACACAAACTCATACAAATATATAATGAAATTATGGAACAAAAAACTTTTCCAGAGGAATTTGTAGCCGGCCTAACAGTATTAGTCCCCAAAAATGCGAAGACTAGTAATATTATAACTTTACTGAACAGTGATTATAAAATATTAGCTAGGGTGTTATCACACAGAATAAAAGATAAAATACATATGGTGATAAAAATCCACCAGGCTTCTGTTGGATATAAAAATTCAATTGTCCAACTACTGTCAGAATATTGTGACGTCATAGGCTATATGAACCTCCACACTGCATTTAAATTTAGTTAAGTCCCTTGGTGGCTTCTAACCAAATTCATTACTAGACTTTGACACATATTGTGGATGCACACGTTTGAGGAACCTGTAAATATTAAAATTTAATCAAACTACTATAATGTTGATGCAACCAACATATGTTTTGTATCAAAAGCTAGGAATACTGTACGTGGATTCCAATATCAATTATTAAAGAGAAAATAAAAAACAAACTAAAGCCGAACTAATTATCATTTTTCATGGCTGTAACGACTGATTAATCAGTTTCAGTGATATTATCATTATTGTAAAATGTACGATTTTCTTTATTTCAGTCGAAAATACAACTTACTGTATTTAAAACGTAAGTGTAGCAAGAAATTCCGTAAATTATAATGATACAACAAAATTTCAATCAGTTTCATTGTAGTAAGCAATATTTTTTTGGATCACTAGCCAATTTCTGAAAGTTGTTAATAACTTTTTTGAAATCATCGAATAAATTTGGCCTTATCTATTATATGCTCATAGATGGCACTTTTTTCTAGCATTACTAAGCTTTTCTGATACTTAAAAAAATTAGGCGAGTTATATTTTACAGCAGATTTGAAAAGTTTAACCAGAATTCCAATTCATTCTCCTCTGGCACTGTAAAACAGAGAACTCAATAAAACTAGGTACGTTTTGTTTCAGAAGCATGTCTTCCTACCTGCATGCTTCGGCGCGACAATTTTCCACGATTTGCGTCGACGCTGTCGACGACGAATCATCGGTGTTTTCTTCTTCTTCTTCCCACTCGAGGGTGTTTTATGAGACACCCCTGCAACATGTGGTAATATTATCACTTTCGTTACAAGCGAGCTGGGAGTATTGTTGACTTGATCTACTGCTCACATGACAAAGAGGTTCTACCGGGCCTCATTTAGGCTTTGTGGGCCCCTAGGCTATTCATGTGGTGTGGGCCCCCTTGTCTGGCCAGTGGACCCTCCGACTGCGACCTACCGTTCTAAAAAAAAAAAAAAAAAAAAAAAAAAAAAAAAAAAAAAAAAAAAAAAAAAAAAAAAAAAAAAAAAAAGGATGAAGAAGAAAAGAAAAAAAAAAAAACAAAAAAGCTCTACAACTGGCCCAGGCAGGGGCCCGGGGTAGTGGTAAGACGTCCCGGCAGCAAGTGTCGTTATGGCGTCCTTCTTCTCTCCAAGAAAAAGCAGGCCCTCCTCTCCCCAGTACAACGCTCGCGTGACATGGAAAAGAGGCTTTGCTTTAACATTTGTGTACCCCGTAGCGATACACGATTGGTGAATCAGCGTACGCCAAAATTACGTGAGCGGCCAAGCGCCAGTTATTCGTCGCTTGTTTTCCTCACAGCTCAGCTGACCTTGCATCCCCTAGCATCCTAGCCGAGGATACGTTGCCCCACTCCGGCTAACGGGATGTTTCCGCTCTCCACCGGACCCTGTCATTGTGTCGCTGGCGACCAGTGTCGCCAGGCACGGCTTTGTATGCTATTTGAACGTTCCAAACTTTCCACTGAACGCTAGCGTTTTTCACCGTTTGCTCCTTTATATTAACAATTTTACATTAATAAAATACAATAACAACTATCTATGATTTGAATAGCCCTACTATATTTATATTTAATGAATAATTATATTTAATTTGAATATTAATCTGAATAATAATATGAATATATCAGGTCGCAGCCTATATATATTTCTTGGAGGATGACATTGTCATACTACAATATTTGTTGATTCTTGGCTGTCCGGGTGGCGCCGCGTCATGTTCATCGTAGCCGACGTTTCGACCCTCATTCTGGGGTCTTCTTCCAGTTCTCCCCTGGAATAAGACCCCAGAATGAGGGTCGAAACGTCGGCTACGATGAACATGACGCGGCGCCACCCGGACAGCCAAGAATCAACTGACTCTGGCCGCGGAAGCCCACGATTACAATATTTGTTGTTCGGGCCCCCTTTTTCGGTGCAGTCCTCTAGGCTACAGCCTATGTAGCCTATGCTTAAATGCAGCCCACATATAAATGTTCATCGGGGGGTGGCATAGCGAAAAAAAACATTAGCCTGTCCACCATACTGTTAAGTTCGTTGTTATAAACGTCACACCCACTACATGGAGGAGTGATTTTATTTATTGCGGTTAAGGTGAGGTCACGATAGCAGCTAATGATGATATTGTACTGACCTCTGGTAATGGTCGTCTGGTGTTGAGGAGTCCCTGGCAGCGTCACCTCCGGCGATGAGGAGTCTCCGCTCTCGAATCCGCCACTGTGGTACCACACGAGTGCTCAACTCCACAGCGTCCTGATTCGGAGTAGCTGAGTAAACTAGCATTTTCAACTCTAACAACAAGGATGTTAGTGTACGATGACTTAAAATTCCAAAGAGAGTAAGCCACAATCTCTGAATGTGTCAATTTTCTAAAAGACTGTTCATAAACTCGTAATTTATTCAGCATAAATCTGCTGTTTCCAGTCCTAAGCAATGATCCCTACAAATTTGTCAGGAACCCTTATACCTCCAGAGTATCGAATTCGCCGAGCTTTAGTTTAATTTAGTGTCGTCCAGCAATAAGGTTTACCAATCTTCTACTATCAAAAAAGAAGAATGGGATGATTGGGTAATTGTGTTGTATGCTGAGCAAATTTACCTGACGTCATTGTTTATCGCCTTATTTCTCGTAAGTAAAAAACATAACTTTAAAAAAAAAAAAAATCTGCTTACTATCGTATTAACAAGGAAATAATGACCGTTTCAGTTTAAAGAAGATTGAAGTGACAGATAATAGACATATTAGCATTATACGATAGCAAAACAAGAGCACATCAGGCTGACGTTATGAGTATGAGTTGTCCCAACAGTAACATCTACATACAGTATACATCCTTGGCCGATAACATAGGCTTTATTTTCCCAGCACAGATTACTGTATAATATGTAGTACGTCAGAACGCTTCCTTAGTTCGGATTCCACGGTTAACTGTAGGTCCTATAGGATTACCGGATTAGTTTAGGTAATGAGGAAACGAACTGACCGTCCTACCTCTGATACTAGACTTATTACGCCTTCTTCGGGAGTTACATAAAGAGAATAACATAAATTTACGTTAGCACAGTTCACATTCACGTTGCCTACCCCCATTATTGTAGCCTGGCCATAATTAAACCAAAGTTTATTCACTTGTTATAGATATCATCACCGCATACTGCACAAAACGATAGTGAAACTATATCTGTGTTGGAATATTTTGCGTTTAGATTTAATGAAGGTTTACTGACTAAAATCAAGGATTTCATATCAGTATAAAAATGTCATCTGCTACATCACAATATGCATTCTCGGGGTAATCACGTTCCTTCCTATCCAGTTTACGAAGGTGTGAGAAAAGCCTACTCCATCCTACAGTTAATCACTCTCTACGCAATGCGAGTCTGTTTCCCTCACTCTAGCTTTTTCCTTATGTTTGCAGCCATTTCTTTCTTCATCTCAAAATAGGCCCCTACCAACCTAAGCGAAGACAGTATAAGGTTACAGACTGATTAGATTTTCACCAAGTTTTTATCCTTCAGTCAACGATTACATCAAAGTGTAGACGATACAGCTCCTTAGAGACTTTTAACATAGAGACTCCGTCAGAATGTTAGCCGTGATAACTGTAAGTTGCGTTCTACCCTGTTTACTGAGTCACCTCTGGTACGATTAATCCACTTTCGTTTAAGAGTATGACTTTTTTTTATCAGAAGTTCACGGTTGATTCGCTTATTCAGGATATGCTAGTGACTATAATAAGTTCAGCATCGTAACTCCGGAAGTCAATTTTGACCATTATATCGAGTAAAATTTCCGTTAAATCCTTTCATTCCACAAACATAAAATGGAGTAAAGTGACTGGCCAATAGAACTGTCGACTTTCATAAATATGTACGACTGCAGTAACCTGATGGATCACTCTGTAGAAATTCGGCGATGTCACCAACTGATGCACAATACAATGGAACAAGTATAGAGACACGTGATTTATCTACAAATTTATTGCTTTAAAAGCAAGATGCTAATACTGTTGCATAATCTGAAACTGAAGGTCTTGAGCTTACAATTTCGAGCCGGCGACCGATTTGGTGGTCATCGACTCTCCACCCCGCATTTCTTCTTTCTCTGTGTAGTTGGACGCAAAGAGCACAGTGCGGCCCATGTGAGGATGCGGCTTTCTCCAGTTGCTTGCGAGAGGACTGCCATCCAGGCTGGTCAGAGTCCGAAATTCGGCCACCTAAAGCAGCACGAAATCACAAGAATTCCTTCTACATACTCTTTATAGCTATCTTATCAAAGCCACAAATGGCTCATTTATTTGGCATAGGGGTAAGACGACACGCCAGAATATGCATTGGTGTCCAAAATTAAGGCAACAAACCGCTTTTTCTCCACCCTGTGTCAAATTCACGATATAATCATATAAACTGTCATCAAATCTCAGTACAACCATACCAACGATGACGTCAGGGCACCTATCAATCGGAGTAGTGTTTGCTCGTTAGTCCCACATCCACAATCGCTGTGTACACATTCACAAGCGGTACAGTATGGCACAGAGAAGACGCTTACCAGACTCTCTACAGTGGAGAGGCATAGGAAGAATGGAAGCAGGATAGTCTCAAACTGATGTGGCCCGACAGATTTAATCTGAATAGTCCTGTTGTTTCTCGAATGTGGCGACAGTTTATAGAGACAGAAACTGCATCTCTTAGACCAGGGCAGGGCCGACCACGTGTGACATCAGGAAGAGAAGGGCGTTATTTAGCTGTGTGGGCAGGGTCAATATATCTTCAGAACAAATCGAGTTGTGGTGTTTGATTGTAATCAGTTTCCCGTATCAGTAACATTTAATTGGTGATAGCGACAGCTGTAAGGCCATGCCGGTACCGCCTTAGTACTGCACGGCAACTGGCATCTGACCTCGTAGCATCCACTGGAACAGTTGTATCAAAGCAAACAGTGTCCAGAAGGATTTGGCAGAGTGGCCTTTATTGTCGGAGACCTGCTGTATGTGTACCCCAGACGCGCACTAGGAGACGAGCTGCAACACGTCAGTACCCAGCAACCACTCTCCAAGCTCAAGAAAGGGTGTTATTGGTGACATTATTCACAGCATTCCCCACCGTTGTCAGGCCTGTATTGCTGCCAAGGTGGTCACTCCCCATACTAAGCACATTAACCAGTTGTCGGAATGTGTGTGCAAACCCACTAAGTTGGAAAAAAAACAAAACATTTTATGCAGGTTGCAGTTGTTTACGTTCTGTATTGTTCACATAGTTTCTACTTTAGTACCACCTGTTTTGTGGCGAAGTAAACACAACCCTGTCATATTTTAGTTGATTGCTTTAATTTTGGACACCAGTGGTATTATTCACACCTGTTGGCTGGAGAGAGTAAGAGGCTGAGGTAGGATGATCCAAGTGACGACGTGGGCGCAGGTTCCAGTGAGCAGAGAGCCGCAGTAGACGAGGTAGTCAGTGGAGAAGGAAGGAATCAGCTGGGAGAGCGGCCGCGGGGATATTTTGCTTGAGGAGAGCGCGCACCGTACATTCCGCAGGGCAGATATCACGGGATGCAGTCCGTCGCACGCTTTACCTATCTGCAACAATGTCTCTTATGTAGAAACTGTTGGATAAAAGTCAGTAAATATGTGAAATTTTACACTAAATATTATAATCTAGATCAGCGGTTCCCAATTTCCTTTTGGCCACGGAACCCTAATCGATCATACATTTATTGCGGATTTCCATTTTTATAAGCGTAAGCTGAAAAACCAGTCTCGCATCGGTAAGTCGTGGCAAACTTAAGCAGAACCATGATAGCCTTCTCACGGCGCGGTTATGACTCTTTTTTTTAAGTAACATTTTATTTAATTTTCGGACGGAACACGGAACCCTTGTGACTCTTCCACGGAACCCCAGGGTTCCGCGGACCACCATTTGGGAGCCACTGCTCTAGATGCTGGGATGAATGGAGTATTCTAGCAATTAATTTACCCGCAGATTATTAATTAAACAGAATTCTTAGAGCTCTCAAAGGATGACAAGTACACTTGTTTGCATCCTAGAGCTCAGTGTTATCGACCAAAAAACAATTATTAAAGTGCAGGTATCGTATTTTTTATTATGACAGAAATAAAGAAAATGGTGGATACATGTATGTTCCTTTTGTTGGAATATGTCCAAAATTTTGAGGATGAATGATCCGAAATATTTTACTATTAACTTTTTAAGGTAAATAGCAGTGCTTTAGAAATTTATATAATTTTTAAACATGGTAATAATTTTCTAATTTATCAATATTTTACCAAAACTTTCAGCCTGGAGAAACTGTACTAAAAACTTAGGTCCGAAAGTTGGGAGCTTGGAGCTTCTTGGATAACATTTTTTTTTTCCTTATTTAATTAACCAGCCGAAATATATCATCTTGCACCCTGATGTTCAATAGCAACACAATTTATTTTTCCTTAGACTTCTGACTACAAAGTTAATCTTCACTTTGTTTCTATTTACAAGTAATTATGCAAAATCTAACTAACAGCTTTTAGTAACCAATTTTAAGAGAATCTCATTCAAAATTACCAGCATTAATTAATTGTCACCTCTCTAAAATAGCTGTTCACTCTAGAAAACATCAAATTTATTTTATTTACTTATTAAAAGAGTACATATGTGTTTTTTTTTACATTAGTATGCTATCTCTATCATTAATTTATAAACGTCTTCGGTATTTAATCAAACAAACAAACAAAAATATAACTTTCTTCTGGTGGTATTGCCAACCTTGTGTTTGTGTCATTCCTTGTGATGTTCAGTGTTATTTTGTATTATATTTCTTTAAACAACTTTTCGATATTCGTTAATAATTGAAATTTTTTTCATTGATACTGTTGAAGTTTGGGATGATTCAAATAAAAGTGCCCGTAAGTTGACGATCACTGATCATAGGATGCACGATGCTTATATACCTTTATATATCAAACCATATGCATGAATCACCCTCATCATCACGAACTAACCAAATAACCTATCGAAGCAATATTCGCACCATATATTATTGAGATCGTAAGGTTTTTGAATATGTTTCACTCCGGTAGGTGACGGATGTGCCTAACTTCTATATTAAACTGTGAGATGCAATTTACGTTTCTTTGTGGTTCAACTAAGAAACTAATACAAGGAACTAAGAAGCAAGGGCAAGGAACAAAGAAACAAAAATATTGATAACGAATATCTTTTGTTAGAATTTATAAAGTTGAACTAATGCCTCGAATTATTTTCTGCCTGACGTGAGGAAATAAGAATTTTTAACTAACAAAGGAAGTGATTAATATATTCGCGTATCAGAATCTAACACAAACATTTTTGTAAGCGGAGAAGAGATTATCCTAGCGCGTTGTTAACGAAACTAGCTGCTTCGAATATATGAGATTTATAATAATGGATATCATCGGTTTTTCTGCATCGTGAATGTTAAATAATAAAGCAATTTTATTTGTTTCTATTACATTGAGCTTATAGTTAATTAAATATGAGCATGTAAAATAGTAATTGGATATGGTATTCGGTCAATGACGGAGACTAGCTGAAGTTTTAGTTAGCTTTGCACTCGGTTGGGAACACTACAGTCACAATGTAGGTATCGATCTTTTTGCATACAATCCATTGTGCGTGAGTAACATAAAGATATACAAAAACATTCACGATAGATGCATTTATGATAGAGGCACCCACAAGTAGACGTGACAGCATTTATTCAGAGAGACAGACGTGGACTTCCACACTTCAGCGGAAAAACAGGCATTCATGCAGACATACCGTCACACACACTCACACACACACACACACACACACACACACACACACACACACACACACACACACACACACACACAACTCACAATGAGCAAACGAATCGCACGTTATATCTTCGCAATCTAGACGAGCACGCTCCGATTGAGAAAATCCAACCATCACGTTGTGTCACATCACGACAATGTAAAAGCTGTAAAATTTTTGTAAACTAAGAGCCTAGAAATCGTAAAAATCACGAAAATTGCTAAATATCACGAACTTGGGTAAAAATAAAAATAAATTTCTTTAAAATTGCGCACATTCCGCACAAAAAGACACCCGTATTCGTTTGGCACGACAGAGTTCAAGAATTCAGGAAACCAATAGTCCATATGGACAGACCAATTACACCCATTAAAGCATTACATAACGGTGATAAGGTGCGCGAAGAAGGCCAACTACACTTGTTTGATTCATGATTATCTATAGGATGTGTTCAAAAATCCAACATCTCTAGTGTATTTCGAATCATTTCTAATACGTGATTGTACCAAGCACACACAAACATCAATTAAAATGGATCTAAATTAACAAGACACGCAGACATCATTGACCACCGACTAGAGTCCTAATATCTTCACGCAGCCACTAAAAGCAAAGCATACACAACAAAAACTCGCCAAAGAACTCAGACATTATCCCACAAGTATACAAACATCAACTGTGTAATCCAAGTGACAATAGCATTATTTGTATTACATTTTTAGTATCTGTAATATGTCAGGATATTTGTTTCATATAAGACTTGCCAATAGCTGCAACACAATCCCCGTAATCAGTATCACCTTAGGACAAAATAAACGTTACCACCTTCACTAACGTTCATCTGCACACTAAATTCGAGTCAAAATTCGAATCTATAATTCAATATAAGCAAAATCTCACATAACTGTTTCCTAGGAATGAAATTCGAACCAACGATCTCATATTGTGATACCGGTACCTAGGTATTTATGCCTTAACCACTCGGACAGAGTACAATAAAGTATTTGACACTTACCGACTATTGCCGAAACAAACTACAAGACGGTTAATGGTAAGGTGACACAAATTATATGTGCTTGACATGTTCACAAGCATACAAACTTCAAGAGATACCCACATGGACAAAGACATCAACACAAGCACAGATCCAAACATCACTACGCAAACATGTTCTCCAATAAAGAGAACCCAACCAATTCTCGCTTTATGTGTCACACCTTGGACGAATATCAAAAAGATGCCGTGATACATGTAAAAGGATTGGAGAAGACTCGATGGTTCCTGAAGATTATCTGGAAGAAAGTGTGCTACAACACACAAGCTTTATGGCGCCCGTCATTAACTGAACTGAACAAAAACTCTATAAAGGTAATATATATTTTGTAATCCTGCTTTGAATGTTTTTCTAATAGAGGGTAAAAATCGAATAAAACATGCACTGTCAATTTGAAGCTCCTATTAAGAACGTTATAACGTGTTTTCGGAGGCTCTAAAATAGTAAAACTGGATTGGTGTTTGGTTTCTATCTTGTTTTTCTTCTCTGAGCGTCACTCTTCGATCAAAGTCATATAATGAGACTTTCTCAAAGAACTTAAAATGTCCGTCTCAAGTCTTATGAACTAAAGGCTGAATATCCTCGTACACGTAACGAACTCCACCAAAACAGGGGCAGAAACACGCCAAAAGTCATGGGATCCCTCCTAATATCGTATGGGATTACTGTTACCCTGCGAAGTGCAGCAGCCCGATGTGGCATTGCCTCAAAAAGGCGTTGGAAGTCCTCTGAACATTCAGCAATTTTTCTTCTACAGCCATCCATAATTACGAAATGCACGAACTGAACTATCGATCATGTCCCTGATTTTTTTATTTGATTCATGTCATACGATCTAGCTTGCCAAATAATACGCTGAATTGCTCAGAATGTTCCTCAAACAACTTATGAATGATTTTGACACTGTGACATATCACATTGTCGTCCTGGAAAAGTCCATCGTTGTTTGAGGACATGAAGGCCATGAATAGTTACAAATGGTCTCTAAGTAGCTGAACATAAACATTTCCATAAGTCCTAGTCCATCCAATGTAAACAGAGCCCATCAACAGCTTGCAAAGTGCCAGGGTCTGCGGACACACTCAAATCCTACCATTATCTCTTACCTACTGTAATTATGACTCATTATTTTTACAGTCAAGGGATCAATCACTGTGCTCACAAGCTCAAGAGTGACGCTGCAGGAGATGGTGTTTTGTTAGCAGAGGAACTCGCGTCAGTCTTCAGCTGCCGTATTTCATCAACGCCAGCTTCCTCTGCAGTGTTCGCTCGGACACGTCTGTCCTATAGCTTACCTTGAGTTTTGTTCTTCATCACGCATTGTTGCCTGTCTGTCAACATTGACATCGCTGGTCTTGATTAAATTGACGTGGTCCGCCACAGCGTTGTGCATGCCGGGAGGTAAAACCGGAAATTACGTATTCACTACACACTCTTGACACTGTGGATCCAGGAACGTTGATATCACGAACAATTTGCGAAATGGAAAGCCCCTTGCCTCTAGACCCAACTGCCATTCCACGTTCAAAGTCTGTTATGTGGCGCGGCCTTAAATAGTCAGAAAACTGTTCACACGACTCACGAGAGTATACATGAAAGCCCCTACACTCCACGGCACAACTATACATTTCTTCTGCGGTGGTATCGCCATCTGAATATGTGCTTCTTCCTGTCCAATGATTTTTGGTGCTTCAGTGTATTTACCCTAATAGTTGCTTGTGAAGAAACATATTTCATTGGAAAAAAGTTCACTACGGACGTACTCGAACTCGGACACTTTTGAATGCCAGAATCGAGTCACTACCACTATAGTACAGACCACGTTATACGACTCTCAACGTTATTGGAATATGTCTCGGCCGAAAATCATGCTCGTATTTCTCAAAAACTATTATGTTGTGGGCCCTATATATATTTACGAAAATTACTTTTTTTTTCGATTCACCCTAGTCCAAAACTGATCCCATGACCTTTGACCTTAAATTTTTACCTAAATTCGATTACAGGACTTCGTTTTGGGTGAGTCTCAGTCGGTTTGGTGAATTTGATTGAAATCAGTTGGCGGGAGGTCGTGACCTCAACTTATTAGTTGTTGAAATTACATCAGTTTTATACTTCCGTCTCTTGCCATGCTCTTACCTTTTTCATCTGATGAGCTTCACTATCAATACTGTTTGGTCTTTGAGGTAAATTTCTGCTTTTAAAAAATAGTATCGAAGAGGCGTTGTAACGGGTCATACAGTTTTTAATAAATTGTGACTCATTCTCAATATTATAACATGAAGCCTCAAATTCAAGAAATAAAATTTCAGTGCAATTCATTTCAGAAGAAAAAAAGGTTAATGAGTACTGATTAAAATGCAATTCTACTGCTTATGAATGTGATGAATTTAAACTATGGTCTAAAAAGAAAACCTTGAAATATATCTAATAAATTTCACAGTCCAACGGTAATATAATTAGACTGCGTGGTACAGAAGATCGAGTGCAACCCATATTTTATTCAAAGTGTTTCCGTGAAATACATGATTAAAGAATACCTGAAACGATCTTTTAAAAATCTCAGTTTCACAATTGTAATTTTCAACATTGTCAAATACTGCTCTAACCAAAAAAGTCTTAGAAACGCATTTGTCTGTAAAAAATATGATCACTATATTTTCGTGAAATTCCTCGTTTTGTGAATTGAAGTTATCGCAACCGTCTGTGAGGGAGGCAAAAAAATACATTTGAATGAAAATTTCATATATGACATATTCTGTTAAGATACGAGTGTTTTATTACTTTTCAGTCTCCTTCAGGAAGATGCCGGAAGGATTACTCAGAAACCTTCGCTCTAATGTAATTTCTTCTCATGCGATTTATAAATCAACATTCTAGTTTCACTTGATTTATTTCTATAGCTCTGTCTTATTTATGTTTCTTACCTCAAAACAATAGGCGACGACCACTAGCCCGTCATTTTCCTGCAAGGCTGCTTCCTGCGTCAGGTAGCGACTCTTGAAGAAAACGGCGTGGAGCTCCATCGGAAATCTGCAGCGTTGGAAACATCAGCACAGTCAAATGATGGTTTCCGACAAGCAAAACACGGCATATACCATGGTTAGCTATATTTCTCTATTAAACTCTCCCTGGATGTCTTGGCATTTAATGCTATCACAACCACAGACTTTATCACACGCCATGACTAATCAATTATTTCATTCAGATTTTAATACTAGTAGCTAAAACTAATGCGCATCCTAATGCTGTCTATTCCTAATAGGGCTAAAGGAAAGACGTGTGGAGTGCGAGATACTATTGCGTATTAAGAGCCCAGTGCAACAAATTGTGTATTAAATTTGTTTCCCTACAAAACAAAACAAAAACAAAAAACTTTTTGAAAAATCAGTAACAAGTTAATTTTTAATAGAGTTCACGAAACGTTTGCCAAAATTATCTTCTAGATGGCATATATAAATCAAACATAAAAAATCATTTGAAATAAAATTAAAAAAGTTATTAACTACATGTTATCATCAAATCCTTAAATTTAACAAAATGAATCATTTAGTTACTTTGTGAAAACCGTTAACTTCAGAAAGATTGCTACGTGTCACAGTAAATTTTTACGAAATTTTGGGATCAGTAGTTTCGGAAACAACGGCGAGAAGAATGATAATTTTTATGGCTTTCCGACAAAAATTAATCGTAGAACAAAAAGGAAAATCCGAGGATCGTGATAGTCGGCGGGTTACCAGGTTTCATTTGATACGAGCGAATATTATGGCAGTGAAATGTTTTTTCAGGCGAATGTGCGGTCACCTTCTTCCTGCGAACGTGTGCTCGCTGCCCTCGGAGTCGTTCTCTCCCCAGTGGAAGTGGAGCTGTGAGAAGACGTAGCGGCCGAACAGTGGGCCTCCCCTCAGATGGGGCCGCTCGCGCATCCATTTGGCACTCACGATCGCTGTGCACACACAGAAAAGTAGCTAAATGCAGCGCTCAATTAACTTTTCTTTATAATTAAGGTCTGAATATAGTTACGTTCTCTGCGTGTGATTATGCTTATGGACGCTTATTCAAGTTAGTTTCTAAGAGTAAATTTTAGCGTCTGATATGTTGTTGTTTGAGTATTATTTCTACCCTACGTTACAACATATCGTTTTTGGTACGGCAGTCTGTCTTACCTGTTTTAATTTTTAAAATTTGTATATCTCCATTAATGAAAGTGGATTGCTTATTTTTGTCAGGCGAATATTCATCGAAGATGATTTCATTTGTACATTCCTAAACGACGGATATATTTTTGGATTTAAAATTTGTAATAATGGTAGGTGGGACAAGATGTCCGAAATTTTAAAGTAGTCAGGTCTAAAGAGAGGTATTGGAATATTTAATAACCTAAATGAATCAAGTGACTAGAATCAAAGTAGAGAATGAAGACAGACACTCGTCAGTTAAAAAGGGTGTCAGAAAAATTGTAACATATCCCCATTATATTCACCTTCTAAGTAGAAGAAGTAATAAAGGAAGTAAAAGAGAAATTTGAATGTGAAGAAAAAATCAGTATGCTACGATTTGCTGATGACAGTTTACAGAATTGACTGAGGATCTTAACAAGTTACTAAACGGCATGAACAAAAGTGAATTCCGTTAGAAAGTAAAATTACAAATGATGGTCGAAGCAAGAATGATGTTAAAAACAGAATAACACTAGCGAAAAGAGCATTATTCAAAAAAACTTTTACTTTCATATATTGGTCTAGGACTCAAAAAGAACGTTTTAAACTCTATGTGTGGAACACAGCACTGTATGGTAGTGAATCATGTACATTAGCAATACCAAAAAGAAGGAAAATTGAAGCATTTGAAATGTGGTGCTATAGAAGGATGCTGAAAATAAAGTGGAAAGATAATATACGAAACGAAAGTGTTTTGGAGATAATGAGTGAGGAGAAAAGTCTGTGGAATAATCTTGAAGAAAGAAGAGACAGGATAGCTTGAATATGGTAGTGTAGTATGGGACCCACATTTTGAGTAACAAATACAGGAGTTGGAGAAAGTGCAAAGAAGGGCTGCTAGATTTGTTTCAGGAAATTATCGCAGAACGCAATCAGTAACTGGTATGATAAAAGAGCTGGAATGGGATTCATTGCAAGACAGGAGGAGGATGAGGAGGGTCATGGGAGTGTACAGGGCGTATAATGGTGATGAGGCATGGAAAGATATTGGAGTAGGTATGAAAAGTAGTTCATGGAAGGGAAAAGATGACCATGACCACAAGCTGGCACTTGATTTCAGGCATAAGGGTGTAGGAAGATTCCTTTTTCTAGGTAAGAGTGTCAGGGATTGGAATAAGTTACCAAGGTAAATGATGAATAATTTGTCAAAAACGTTATAAGATTTTAAAGTTAAAATTTGTAAAGGGTAAATGTAGGTGGATGCTGAAAAGTGGGGATATGGGTGTTTAGGGAAATTGCCACCGGAGCATGCGCTCCATTGCAATTTAATTTAATTTAATTTAAAAAAACATTTTAAGTAATGCGAGATTGGTTAATTTGTTAGTGGAGCGAAACGTGGAAGGAAAGAACTATAAAAGTAGTCTAAGATTAAAATAAGCAGATAATGAAAGGCGCAGATTGTAAGAGGTATGCTGAAATGAAATCAAACCAGTCGAAAGACTAATGATAACAAATAAAAGAAAGCAAGAAAAAAATTATGATAAGTAGAAGAAACGATAGCAATAACAATAATATTAAATTAGAAATTGATGTAATCGGAGAAGTAAGCGAATTCTATAACTTTCCAAGCAAAATTACAACTGATGGCTGAAGCTAGAACGAGGTCATATACAGCAAAAAGAGCCTTATAGAAAATAATAAAGCTGTAAGTTCCAAATATTAATCTAGGGATCAGAAAGAAACTATGTATATGAAGGGTAGCACAGTGCTGAATCATGTAAGGAAAAACTGAACTAATTTGAAATGTGATGCTACAGGAGAATATTGGTTGAATGGATATATACTCGTGAAGTACGAAACGAGCTGTTTTTTTTTTTTTTTTTTTTTTTTTTTAATGATGGACAAGGAAAGAAGTTTCTGGAGGAGTTTTTACAGAAAGAAGAGGTAGGCTGGTAGCTCACTTTTTAAGACAAGTGGGGCTGGTTAATTCGTGCATGCAGGGAGCAGTCAATGACACAATGTGTGGAGGAAGACAAATATTAGAATATTAGGGACGAAGGTTGTAAGGGGTATGTTGAGATGAAGAGGTTAGCTCAAGATAGGAGATGGAGGATTTCATCAAACCAGTTAAGGTGATGATCACAGAAAAAAGGTGGTATCTGATGCAGTTCTGGTAGTACTGCTAATTTTACTAAAACGCTTCCAGTGGGAAGAAAGAGCGACTATGGGAATCACCTCAAAGGGTTGTGAAATATTTAAAAAAATAAAGAGATGAAATTAATGTGTGAGAGTTGACTGGTTAAAAATAATCGGTACAAGTGAAAGACTGGGGCTTATGTTGTTTATAACTGCCTGTAGGAAAAACTAGAAAACATTAAAGACGTGTTTGCCGAGTACATAGAAATCAGTATGAACTTCGGAGAGCAGCAAGAGATATAATGCGTGTAAAGGAATTACAGGAAACCTCTATCGTCATTAGAAAAATAAGGGCTACGTTAACCCGAGGACTGGATGAATAAAGAACATGGTCAAAACTGGCTGCGTAACTAATGTAGTTCTCTAGTAAGTTGTACTAGATCAGGATGCCGCGATGTTATCACAGGAACCAAGCCGGGGGGGGGGAGAGAGGGGGAGCGGTAACGGGGGGCTGTGATTTTGGGAGACGTGGGTTCAAATCCTCGTCCAAGCAACTTGATTTCGGTATTGCGTGGTTTTCCTAAATTACTCCAGGCGAATGCCTGGATGGTTCCTTCAAAATGCCATGGTCAAATTCCTTCCTGATCATTGTTCCCAATCTTCAACCACCTCTAACGATCTCGACGAGGTATAAAAAAAAAAAAAAAAAAAAAAAAAAAAAAAAAAAAGTTAAATTTTTATATAATGCGCAGAAATACGCTGAGTGAAATTCCGTACCACTAACTTACAAGCCGCTTTGCACATACCAAAACTGAATAGATTGCTTATTAGTGTCGTGGCAGCGGCAGCAGAAATGGGTGATGAAGGAGAGACAGAGAAAGCAAAAACAGTTAATTTCCTCCGACACAAAAAATTGTTCCTCGGAACTGTACTGCACTGGATTGAACTCCTCATACTGTTATAAGCACTTCAGTAGTCTAAACCAATTGCGTAGAGAGCTTGTCTTTGGTCTATCATGTCTGTAACGGCAGTCACTTTTCCCTTCATGGAAGACTTTGGATAAATGGCAAATTTTATATAGTACTAATAAATCAACATGACAGCCCTCAGCCACTGTTTAGGAGAAAGTTAGTAACGAATGCTTATTGTCGTAAATTAATTCACCAATATTCGTGACATTGAGGTAGGTAACTTCTTCTCCACAACTGAGTTTCGTGGAAGATATGTTCGGTCGTGACAGAACTAAAATATTTTGCAGGATTACAGCGTTTGTTTATTTGTCGAATAAAATCAGATTCGTAGTAAACATTTCAACGCGATATCTCGCCAATGAACAAGATTAGATAGAAACTGAGTGGCTGTTAATGTGGAATTTCTTACTGACCGGTGCAGCCAGTGTTGGTGATCTTCATCTTGACGGGCGCCAGAGAGAAGCGTTGCCACTTGAGGGGTGGTATCCCGGGACACCTGACGATGCTGGAGAAGTCGAGGTCAGTGGGCGACGGCAGTGGACCTCCCTGCGCCGCGAGCTCCAGTGCCTTCACCACTGCGCTGTCCAGTGGCTTCTCCGGGCCTAAAGTCTCTAACCAAACACATAACTCTTCAGAACCTCAAGTACATTCCACTGGAGAAAAGTTATGTAAGTTACAAAATTGGGATCGAATGAACGGAGATGAAGACATTTCTGGAGAGAGTGGAGCCTGGTGATTCGTTGCATACGAAGAGTTTCTGGAGTTAGCAGGCAGAGGATCACACAAAACCATTTTGCATGGAGAAGATTGTTCAAACTTTATCTGAACTCGTAAATCTACGATACCATATTGTAGAGAATGAGCGGCTATCCACCACAGACCAGCTTGTGTTGTCTCCGATCAACCACTCCCCGATCAGTTTCACCGAAGGATCAGAGAAATTACGTTCTGCCATCACTTAGTGCTAGTAATGAGCGGGAATCAGTGATACAACTGAAACATGTAGTTGAAGGAATGGAGTGACTTTAATAACTTCAATGAAAATAAGCACAGGAACATACACTGGATATAACTGAAAATACTGCATAGAAAATAATAGCTCTCATGAATTAAAATCCTTACTAATGAAATCCTGTCACTCGGAATATTCTTTCTAAGTCAGCAGAAGGAAATAAAAGCATCAACCTTTACCTAATGAATTCTTCATGCCGTCTGGCGACGCGATCCATCCTGCGGCTGGGCAAAAGACTGGCTCGAGCGTCGGCTTGACACTGCGCCCTCCGGCGTAGAAACGTGGTGGGGGAAGTCACGTGAAATTAGTTATATTCGTTTAAAGCATCTTACTAAGGACTTTTTGGATTACCATGGTGGGGAGCTAGCTTCTCACGGGAAGCGCGTCTGTTAACCTTGAACTACCGTATGCTGCGTCGGGTGGAATTAAGTTACATAGCTTTAGCTTGATAAAAATTATCTCGAGTAAAAATTACAATATTATATAGCTAAAATCACTCAATATACTACAATATCATTCCATGATTGGCATGGGTGATGATGATGATACTTAATCATATTCCTGCGTTAATTACGAATATGTGCAGAGTGGGACGTTAGTGGCAGCTTGAAGACAAATAATAGGTTTTTGAGAGGAAGTGATATTCCGAAGGACAGTAAAGTCTATTACCAAAGGCCCAGCCCCTCTGAGTAGGTACTTGAGCCACGCGAACGCAGGGAGGTGTACTCTGCAGATTATCTTTTATGACCACTCCAGTTTTTGTGAGTATCGCTGAAATAGAAGAATTTTTTTCACGGACGCGCGAGCTAGATACGTGTGTACTGACTTAGCGATTAGCCTAACGAGTGCAAGAGTGGAGTATATTGCCATCAATCAAAATAGAACCGATTAGGAAGACACTTGTGAACGGAGTTCCTGAAGCTGACCTAAGAGCTCGAAAGATTTCTCAAGATAAGTATGATTTGTGATGTTTACAAGTATCAATGACCAGGCCTAATCACGAGAAATTCTTCTCGTATCTAACTTTGTATTGATTCCTTGGTTTGATTTCCCGTCCATATGCAGTTGTTTCTGTGACCGGAGGGTCCCACGTTTCACCGCGGCGCCTCTGGTGGTCTTCTGAGGGTCACTCCCCTCCAACCCGACAGACGCTGCTCTACTCTGACATCTTCGCTGCTAACAAATAGATATCGAAAATCTTCGTCCCGTTGAATATACATGCCTGTTTTTGCATTGATGAACATTCTCCAACCCAGTTAAACTGCCTCTGCGATAAAGAACTATAGTACTCATCTTTTATTGCCAGCAATCGGTTTTGTTATACGATCACAATTTTCAATGCATATTTTTGTTTGTTCAATTCTTTCTTTTTTATTTCTAAAATGCAACCATGAAATAAGATTCATATAATTAAAAGTATTAAAATAAATCTGAATTTCAACGTCTTATTCATTCATTTCAGTTGTAGTTTTCCGAAATTATTTCAGTGATAAATTTATTAATCATGATAAAGTCGAAGTTAATTATTAATCAACAAAAACTGACATCACAAACCAACCAAGGACTGAGAAATGGCAAGTCAAAAAAATTGACTTGAAGTAATTCCGCGCTACAAAACCCAATCTTTCAGTTATTACCTTCCAAGAAAACTCATACGTCAAATAATACGTTTCTTATTAATGTAATTCTCAGGACAATTTCAATACTGTACATTTATAGCGGACAGAAGGAAGAATACTGGTAAAGCAGATATGAGGGTGATAAGAACGGGAAATTAGAAGAAGGAAAGGAAGAGATGGAAGAAATTTCGAGAGAGAATTTTGAAGACTATTAAACCGGACAGGAAGCAGTGTTGAGGAATTACGAAGGAGGGAGAGGAGAAATTGATTCATGTGGGAATATAGATATATAGAGGAAGGGGATGCTGTAAATGCAGTGAAAGGATGAAGTGAGTGTGGAGATGACATTAGTTAAGCTAAGTAAAGTCCATTTATAATTAAAATCAAAGACATTAAGATATAAAATACTTTAACGTTAGGAATTTACATGACGTAAGTACACGGAAAATCATCCTAAAACCTTACCTATGACAAAATTAAGTTTTTCTACGATTTTGGGACGTACTGCATACATTTGAGTATCAGTAACTCCCAAATTAAGGACATGAACAAACTAAAATTTAATGAATTAGTTAAGCTAGATGATCTCTATACATTACAAAAATTTGAGACACACAGCTTCATTCACACAAAAGATATAAACATGGCCCGAATCGTTTCGAGTAAACGGTAGGCAGTTCAACTTATAACTCAACTTGGCAGGAACACAGCCTTCCTTATTTTATCCCCTGCTTCATCATTCCCCAAATTTTACTATCCTTACTTTCCCAATTTAAATGTGTGTGATTTTTTTTTTTTTTTTTTTTTTTTTTTTTTTTTTTTTTTTTTTTTTGCAAGCTGCAACATACCATTTACCAGACGAATCTTTGTTAAACTACAGATATAAGAGGTTAGTCATCCTCACCTACTGGATGCTCGACGTCCACGGACGTTGCCATGACTCGTTCCTGTAAGCATGACAAGAAAAAGAGTGCATCAGATCTGAGGACAAAATAGATTTCCTTCCTGTTTCTTAATTATTACTAGGCAAAGTGAATCAGGTGCAGCATTTTATATATATAAAAGAATTAGTTGCTGAGTTTGATTCACATACACATTAATACAACATAATATTCATAAATTTTCAGGGTTAATTTAATTGCAATAGAGCAGCGGTTCCCAAACTTTATTGGTACACGACCCTCTTTTAAGTAAAAAAATTTTCGCGACCCGCCTAATACGAGAGTCTATCTAATATCAGAAAGGGAACTGTTGTATGACCTCGATACGATATCGACTATCCTATCCTATCCTATTTTCGTACAAAGGATCAACAAAAACAAGAATTGACAATACCTAAAACAACAAATATATTATAGACCGGGAGGCGGCTACACAGACCATCACATCATCAAGTTGACTGCTGAAATTCAACGATTAGAAATAACTTGATCAGCATATTAAAATGCAACTGGTCTGTCAAGTCGCGTTTTGGTGGAAACCCCCTGCAGACCCGATTTTAATGGCTGATGGTAGGTTTATCATTGTGTTTTACTGCACCCAATCGAATGAAAATGCGGCAGACTGGGAGCAGGAAAACACAGTGCTAAACTTATCAGTCAACCAAAGTTATGTCTTTGCAAATTGAGTTTTAAATAATCCTGAAATTTCAGCTCGATGAGGTGATGCTTTCTGCAGCTGCCTCCCGTTTTATTACAAAGATAATGAAAAATACGTTTAATTATTACCGGCTGACTGTTTAAGTAAACTTTTTTCCCTCACAGTTTTTATTTGCGCCTTTTGACATCGACGGAGCATACCGGCACTTGTTTGCACGTTTCCATTTCTTTTGAACCACGCTATACCAACTGAGCGTGGCGTAACATTGCATTGTCCGAATACACAGAAAAGGCGCTGCTGGGCCTACATGCACGCTCCCTCCCTGATTATTGCGCTTGTAAAAATCGTGTTATATTTTTTAAATAGATGAAATAAAAGATAAACTTTTGGGTCAAAAACCTCGATTGCTCCGCGACCCATCAAAACACACGCCGCGACCCACCAGTGGGTCGCGACCCATAGTTGGGAACCGCTGCAATAGAGCATGTGCACTAGTGATAATTTCCCTACATATCTATTTTGGCATTTCATGATGTGTTTTTTTTTCTTAAATTCTTGAGCACAGTTTCATCATCCAGCAACTTTTGAAAACCTTTCAGTTTTTCTGATACATTGTTCAGAATTTCTCATGGTAATTTTCTGCATTCCATGACTCCCTCGCCCACAAAATCTTTGACCTTTCAAGTACACGCTTCCCTTATTAAAGTGAATTTCGTGGCGTAGATTAGAATCATGCCAACCGATTAAAACTGTTTCCTTTAAAAATTCCCCATATCCGTATACAAAACAACGCACTGAATAAAACAAATTTTAGAATAAAGCTTGAACAAGGAATTGGTGATAGTTTATCTTTTTATCGATTGTATTTGACGGCAACCTCGTAGCTAACAGAGACAGAAATCTATATGTTTAAGATTAAATACAATGACTGAGAAATGATTGTAGTCAAAGCATTTTTTTCTATGGCTATTTATTACTTCGAGCTTATGGCCTGGTGCCAATTTCCATACATAACGCGAATTTATACTTTAAATTTACCCACTGAGTGAGATAAATTGTTCCCACTACAAATTGTTTACATTTTCCTAATTTAATCATGTCAGAAGACATTCGTGTTAAGCTCTTCTGATTATTTGGAGATCACGAATAAAAACTGACGCATAATAAACGGAATAAGGATGGAAAAGAATATACTGAGGATTTGAAAATGGTGAGAGATTAAGTAACTGGTTCGATGCCGTCATTAGACACTTCGATTCAGGAATGGGAAGATGTAAGTCATAACGAGCTTGTCAGCACAATTATGAATGAGCTAACTAAAAAAATTTGAAATACATCCTGAAGATATTATGAAGGATCTAAGAAGCTAAAAAAAGCATAAGGGAGCTAGTGTAGATGTTTTCGCGGGATATGACTTTTTACCTTACCTTGAAATGTTATTCGAATACTTGTTGTTTACAAGAGGACTGGAAAAGTGCGATAGTAGAACCGGTCTACAAAGCAGGGGTGACAGGATTGAACATTACAGGCCAATTAGGTAAATTAATTGAGAGATTGATATGCAATTACACCGGAAATGTCTCTGAGGAAAGAACTTGTTTTTAAATCGATAATATGGTTTAAGCAAGGATATTCAACTGAATCACTCTTAGTGGGCTATATGCTAGATATTTCGGATCAGATGAACAGGGGAAGTCAAATTGATAGTGTAGCAGTAGATATTTCCAAGGTATTTAACAGAGTGAGGCAATAAGTGGTGGTAAATATGGTAAAAACCATTGGAGTGGATAAAAAATGATTTCAAGGCTAGAGGAATTCTTAAAAGGTAGAAATTCAAGAATTAGTGTAGGAAATGCAGTATCAAAAGAAGCGGAAGTTAAAATGGGAGCACCACAGGTAGTATACTGGAACTATTGATATTCATTAAACTAATGAATAATTGTGTTACTGGTTTGAAGTCAGATGACAAAATGTTACATTATAGGATCAAAATTGAAGAAGACTGTGAATAGCTGCAGGTTGACCTGGGCAGGACATCTGGGAGGGTAATTCAACATGGGATGAACTCGTAAATGCAGAGAAGAGTGAGCTTATTATGTACACAGATAAAAAAGACTGTAGGTTGATTATGATTACAGGAGGGAGAAGGAATTTCTTGTTGCAGAAAGACTTCTAGACATAAAATTTAATAATAGTCTCAACTGGGCAAGACATATTGGACAGTTGGTAGGAAAAGGTTTCAAAATCCTTTATTTATTGGAGAGAGGATGGGGGGATGCTCAGAGAAGTGACGGTTTTGGATTACAAAACTTTTATCAGACGATTGCTTGATTGTTGTGGTGTAGTATGGGCATCAAATACAGCAGTTGTGGAGGGTTCAAAGAAGGACTGTTAGATTTGTCTCTGGAAATTACTGCAGGATCAGTAAATGATATGATAAAGGAACTGAAATGGCATTCACTGCAAGATTTGAAGGGAGTGTACAAGTATAATGGTGATAAAGCGGGGAGAGATATTGGTGTAAGCATTAAAAGTGTGGTGTATAAAAGATTACCATTACCACAATCTGGCACTCTATTTTAGGCATAAGTTGGTGGTAAAATTTTCTTTCATATATAAGGTAGTCATGTGTTGGAATAAATTACCAAAGGAAGTGATGAATAATATATTAAAAACCCTGAAAGAATTTAAAATAAAATTCGTACAGAGGAAACTATGTGGGTACAACAAACGGAAAAACGGGTGTGAGGGAAATTGCCATCGGAGAGTGCGTTCCGTTGAAATTAAATTAGATTTAATTAATTAATTCAGATTAAGTCTGCCTTATTTGTAACGATAAAACCTAAAATGTTTTGATTACCACTAAGACATCATGTTATATCAGTTATAAGCTATTCAAGGTGATAAGCAGAGATCATGCCGAGGACGATTTCACAAGCCTTTTTATCTCTACTACCAGGTTTTACCCAATCAATATAGGGATGTCATCTCCTAGTATGATCGTTGTACTATATGATTTACATTGCTTCTCTCTGTTTCGGAAAATTTTTATCTGCACTTGGTTGATGGTAGAAGAAGCCTATCGTGATTTTTATTTTCTTTGGGATCAGTCCATATGAATTCTCAAGGCAAATCGACTTGTATTCCATTACATAAGAGATGGTTATTTACTGCTACAAATAGTCTAAATCCGGAAGATTATAATATGTCCTTTCAGTAAATATTCAAGCTATTATTAAAAATTTGTGCGGAATGTATAACAAGTGTTAGGCAGTTTTCTGTACCGATTATGATGTCCTTTTTTAGAAGTAACAACGCTTACCAGTTCCGGTTGTTTGTTAGAAACACTCGGACAATTAATTACTTTTTCCTGCATAGATTTCCTTCGGTTACAGTAAACATACGGTTGCGGACTGTATTCCTTGTAAAGGGTCTTCATAGCTCTGCACACTCCACTCAACCCTATCCAGCCACGTGGACGATACTCTCATGTAGTGCACATTTAATCTATCCGAGGGAATTCTGCACGGCTCAAGCCTATGGTGGAACCAAGGAATCTGCAGCCAAGATCTCACAAAATCACCATATATTTGAATCAGCCCCTCAACTCGGCTCTGAACCAGATGTCTACAATACATTCTTTCAACGATGCTCAGATCGTAAACCCCGCTGAAATACGGCGATCTCTAGTGGCAGAGTTCACCTGCTCAGTAGCCACCGGAAGGAAAACTTAGATCTCCTTGGGTACCATGCGACACACATCATTAGTACCGACATGCGATATGTTCTGCAGTTGGCTACACCCCGGCACATCTTGTATCAGGCCGCCTGAAATACACTCAGAACTGACGACGTTTGCCATCTCCCTAAAGCTGCGTTCCCATGACATCTCTTAAACGGAGGCCTCCCGGGACGGATACCCAACAACACGCCGTAGGAACGGGGCCGCCTCTGCTAGCGGGGATGAGACGCAGCTACCCACTCTATGTCGGTAAACATCACAGGCGTGTGTAGTGGTGCGCTGTTGCCATCGGTTTTGCTGCAGAGGTGCGCACCCCTTCTGTTGCTGCTAAGTGCTCTGTGCCAAACTACATTAGTAATGTGGTGAGGAGGTGATGGCGGGGTAGCGAGGGCTAATCTGCGGCGCGCGCTCACCTCTACACTGCGGCGTGCGGCCTCCGTTACAACACGTCGTGGGAACACAGCTTAAGGTTCGCTGTAACACTCCTAACATTTGAGTTCCCGCATATCAGAATTCCCTTCTGTGGTTGCTAGTACCTTGTTGGTTGGGGGTCATCAACAAACTGACTAAAATCTGCAGATCAGAGTGAGTCTGCTAAAATACATAACCGGTTGGACAGTTGCACATGCTGGATTTCATGGCCACATGTCATGTGAAACTGTCCGCATGCAATTACAGGACTCCGTTTCCCTTTGGGTACAGAATACTAAGTACGAATTCAAGAGGTCAGCTTGGCAGTAACTGGGGAGCCGAACCTTGAGTAGCCAAAACTTACGCCATGGCACTGTCTTTCTCATCAATGGAATATGCTATTCCAGTTTGTTACCGTTCAGTTCAAAACAGGTTGATACAGCCATAAACGAGCCAAATTACTAGGTGTCTGAAATCAATACTTATCGATAAGATATATTGGCTTGCAGATATTGAACCTCCTGACATACGAATACGCTGGAAATCAGCTGAAGCAAATTGCGACCATTTCAAAAGTATGAACCCCTTAAACTGTGGACGAATTGCGGGAGAAGTCATCACTGATCCTAGAATTGCCACCACGAAAAAACTATAAAACAGCAGGAGGCAACAAGGATTGTTCAAGCGTGGATCAAACCGGATTTCTCGCAGCCTAGTAGTAACTTAGAGTGATCTACCTGGAAGTCGTTGAACAAATTAAGAAATAGTGTCGGTAGGATCAAAAACAATCTGTTAAAGTGAGATTATCAGGAGGAATCCATACGATGCGGAGAATATCAAAGCGTGAAGCATCAGCTGCAGTGACTATGCTACCTTCAATTACACAGTAAATAAATAAATACGTATGGCCAAGATATCACGAAGGGTGATTCGGCCGCCGAGCGACAGAGTTTTTGGTTTGCCGCTCATGCGCCTTTGTTATCGCTACCGCAATCTAATACGGTTACTCTACCGGAAAAATGGACTTACAATTTAACACTGAATCCGAACTAAGGAATTCACATGAACAAAGCAAAGCTTCGCCAATGGTTAAGGTCAGGTTAAGAGCCGTAAAAATTTCGGTCGAGACCAACATTCAAATCGCGAACCTTCTGATTCCCTTCAGGAGTCTTAGCCAACCCACCAGACTGCTAGCCATCATGCAGAGAGAATGCAGATGCAGTGGCCAGATTGAAAGTGAAGACATTTTAATGTTTATTTTGGATATTTTACTTCATTCCAAATTTAATTTTTATAATGTTTATATTTAATTTTTTATTTGTTGTTTCTATAACTGGCTTTGACACGAACGAATAATCAGGCCAACACTGAACTGAGCTATCCCACAGCTTAACTGTGAACAAGACACTGTACTCGCACAGGTTAAATAGTAAGTAGTGAACTAACCTCAGGTTCAGCGAAGCAGTTCAACGAGGCCGTCGTCGGATCTGTGCAGGAGAAACTTAACGTGTCAACACCCGACCTGCGAACCCAGAAAGAATTGAGTAGTAACCTCACCCCAAGTTTACGAAATCTTACTAAAAATATACGTTGACGGATACTGGGCCGTACCTTGCATGTCTCGAAAGCGTCATAAACAATTTTTTAATTGGTGGTCCTCTTGGCGAGGACAGATTGTGTCGTAAATTAATTATTGGTTTAAACATTTCTCCTTCTGAAAGGAGCGAAACCAATGTAGAAACAACCACGACACCTGAAAAACCAATATAATTTTTTGTTTGTAAATCATGCCCTATTCACGACAAAAAGTATGAAAACATATACTTCTAATTAATTTTATGGAATCATAAAAACTGAAATTATTCCATAAAATAGCGAAAATACAGAATTAAATTTTGATTCATTTTTAGCAGTTTTTGCATTTCAAAAAGACATATGCTTTGGTCAGAACAGCTAATTAATAACTTTTTATTCGTCGAATGAATATCTACGGTACACGGATTTAAATTACTCCAAATATGACTGTCAGATGATTCCTGTGTTTGTATGGGCTTGGCCAGAAAGTAAGCGGAAGTCAGCGTGACGAAAAGAAACATCTATAAGATATGAGATTGCGCGTTCCGCAGATGTCAACATTTATATAATAATAGCTTTAGTGTTAAATAAAGTAGAGTACAATAGCTAACAAAAGAGACCGCCTTTCCAATAGGCCACTAGAGACAGTATCTCCGGCACATGCTTAACGGTGTATTAATGTTCAGGGAAAAATACTTTTGATGCTACTTCAGTCCTCACCACCGATAACTGTAATGAATCAATACATTCACCCAAGTACTTTACCAACGAAAACAACATAAGATAAAACTAGAACATCCTACACAGCAGCCGGTATGTTCTTTCATCCAACATAATCTCAGCATATGACAACGGTAGAGCCTTCAAAAGGCCATGCCTAAATTCTTTCCCGTTCCATGTCTCCAATTCTATTCTGGTTCTACTGACCAATGACGCAGAATTATATTTCTCCTTCCAGATTATACTGACAAATGACAGACCCACATAGAGGATCGACTTACACAAATAGAAGCTTCAATCAAATTCAAATAAAACTGAAGCCATAGTATTTCCCCTACCGAAGTCTTAGAAATCTACATGTGATCTTTGTTGGAGTCAGTGTTCCCAATCTCTCTCGAGTGATCTTTGTAGTTTAATAACAACATTGAGTTAATTCTCCAGGACAATGGAGTAGTCTGATGGTGCAAGGTCAGACTTAATGATTAAATAAGGAGTACCATGACAAATTTGCCACTTCCGTCGTTAGTAAGTAGAATATTATAATCAGCAATGTATGTGCAGAGACATCCGCACCTGTTGACCCCATTTCAATGTACGGAAGGAAATAACTAAGAGTGGATGTTAAGATAAGGTTCTTTAATCACAAAAAAAACATGATTTTCGACTTATTCTACAGTTGTTGTGGGACTGTGAGTGAACGCAAAATCGTTAAAGAAAAAAAGAAGAAATACTGAAATAATTGAATAGCCAGTTTAGAATGAATCTGCAGAAAGCTGACAGTTGCATAATATCGCTTCCCAGTGATGCTGACAGGATCTGAAACTTTGTTACTCTATGCCTGGTAGTCCCTGGGATATTTAGTTTCAATTTACATCATTGTTAAATTCTGTCATTAATATCATGAATGATTCAAATATAGCCGTCATGTACTTGGCACCGTGGTAACGTATGTACGTTAAAATATTCTGTAGGAATTAAATCTACAAAAAAATTGCTAAATTTTTGAAAAAAAGTACGCCCTTCATTATAAGCTCGTTTGTTTTGAGCCAAACAGCTGCTAATAGTAGATGACTTTTACAATAATTCTGACAGTTGGTCGGAACACTTGAAACAATAGACAGGGCGCTAATAACCTCGTAGTCGACGCGCCCTGAAGCCCTAATAATAATAGTAATAATATCAGCCACATTTGTAATCAATAATGGCGGCATAACGGAGGGCTACACAGTAAACAGCAAATTATTGTAAACATTATTTATGACATAACTTGGCACCTCTCTTGTTTTGTAGTGATACATACGATTAGATGTGTATTTATTTTATTTTTTTTTTTCGAAAATTGAAACTTTGAATGAGATGTTTTTTAACGCTTTACATTTTTACCATATACATTAGTCTCCGTACGGTCTTCATCACAATTATTACGCGTCCTTATCTGCTCAGATTCTAAGCATAGATTCCGATAGTTGAAGACATTTACCACAACTTATTACCGGAGACGGTTTTTTATCCTGGTGACTAGACCTGTTCATTGTACATATCTATCACAAGAAGACCACATAATTAAAAATACCAGTGTCCTGTAATTCGAGCAACAGGATTCGGCACAAAAGAAGTTATTTCATCACGGTTTCCCCTCGATCACGGCTTGTTTGATTTACGAGGATCACTAGTAAGCAAATCTTTATCAGTCCAATTGGAACTACGCGTAAGAGTGGTGGTAAATTGTATTAAATCCCCTTTCAAATAATCTTGTAACTATGCTACCAATACGACGGTTCTAGCACCAATCATCTGACAAGTCTAGTCGGTAGTGAGGAGGTGTGGATGTTAGTCGCTGATTCGATATTGATACTAACAGAAAAAGAAGTGCTGTTTCGTGTCGTTAAGCGCAACTGATAGTTTTGTAGTGGCAATATTAAAGGGGAATATAGATGTAATATGACGGGGATTCTGATGTAACTCGATGAGACAAACTGAAAGTAAAAAAAAAATTTTTTTTCATATCTCGCTTAGTTCTCGAGATATCGCATCTCAAAATTGACGTGGTTAGGTTGAAATGCGTCCTGGACCAAAAGAAAAATTCCGCCGTAGCCAAATTTGATGATGAATGCGTATGTAACTCGACGAGAAAAATAAAGAATACAGTTTTTTACATCTCGCTTAGTTCTCGAGATATTGTATCTCAAAAGTGAGGAGATTAGGGTTAGATCTGACCCGGACTAGCAGAAAAAAAAAAAAAAATCTGCCAAAACCACTGTATCTGAATCTGTATGCACTATAGGTGTTTTATTTTCTTCCCAGCGGTTGTTTTTAGTTTGAAATATGGCCTGGACCAGAAAAAACGTCTCCAAAAGCACAAGGAACAACTATACCTATAACTGATTTTTGATATGCTATATCTCTAAAACTAAGAAAATATATATTTATTTTCGATTTTTTACGTCGAGTTCTATAAGAATTCATCATCATATTGTGGCGCCACGGTAATGATAGAACTGCCAATGTGACTTGGAAAAGAATGCTAATTCGCTTTCCTCACTTTGTTTGCCGTGAATTCTGATATTTTGAAAGCTGCTGAGTCCCCTACGGTCACTAGAACCAGGTGTCCATCAAGGCTGAAAATAGCATCAACTCGTTTCTTAGCTTTTGTTCTTCAAGAAAAAGTGTATGCCAGTCCCTTGAAATATTTGGATACAAGTATTATAAATAAAAAAAATGTGTTAACTTACATTATTGTGTAGTCCTTCGCAGACAACTTGGCTCACCACACGTCACTATTCAATTGCAGATCGCTTCGATAGCAATCTCCTTCACTAATATTTACATTACAATAAAGGATTAAATCAACATTTTAAGAGACTGTCATTGATTTTTCAACGCTGGCGGCATCCAACGGTTGTGCGTCGCTGTAATATTTCGGCATTTTAACTAAATTTTTAGCGACTTTTTCGCAAAGCAAGAGCGGAAAACATGAAGAGGACATGTTGACGAACTAAATAAACAAAATTTCAACAGGTTAGTACAAATTTCGAGTGGGTTTCGAAAGTGGTGCAGTCCCCAATTTTTTTAATATCACATAACAACCAGATTACATATACTATTTAAATTTAGCCCGGAATTAGCTATCTTGTATGCAGTACTATATGCTTTTCTGCATTTAATTTTGTCGTTGGTGGTGACAATAGCCAATCACCGTAAAAACTGTAAATAATTTGTAGTTCAAAGGAAACTTTAGTGGTGTACTGAAATCTTAAGTCAAAAACACTGTGAAAATATAATTACCTAAAACTAAGCACGAATAATGTTAATAATACCTAAGTTTACATGTGTTAGACCTGTGAAACGTAATAGATACTACCTTCTGCACTTGTCACATTGAATTTAAATGTGCGTCGTAATTTTATCCATTTCGATCTTCGAAACTCATTAAAAATGTTGGGTAACGTTGACCGTGACAAATAGCCCCATACTGACAGAATAATAACCAAAGAATAAATACGCGTGCGGACAAGTGAACAAAATATAGTTTTATCTTTGACGCAGCAAAAACATTTCTCAGAGACAGCGAAACAGTGTCGGGACACGTTGGTAAAAATGAAAAAGTGGAGAAGCTTAATTCTGTCACTGTGAATGATGAAACACTTTAAAATGATTGGAGTAGCGTAAAAAATTGCGTATACCTTAATGTAGAAAATGTGTGAAAATTGTACAACGCTTCTTTTTCGAGAATTAAAAGAATGCTTCATATTTTCTACCCTTGTGTAGCTGTTAGCTGTTGAATAAACTGTCTATTAATGAAATAAACGTTTTGGGCACTTTCTTTGGTCGTTGCAGAAACTTATTTATTTGCTCGTCAAAAAAAATCATTTTCCTTTGGTGGCAATAACACTCGAAACATACATACAATGGCAAACAACAGAAAAATACGCAACATGGCCACAGCACAAATTTAAAGTGTCGGGGTAGCAGTGTTTTTTAGATAAAGCCTACATTTAAAATAATTTGTAAAGCGGGCAAGGTATTTGTTTTGCGTTTAGCTTGAAGTATAATAACACTGTTTCATTAAATTGCTCTTAATTGAGAGTGTATTACTACCAATGGATTGCACAGGTATTACATAGGTGGTAATAAACTAGTAAACTTGTGTAGAATTGAATAACTGAATGAGTATGCTTTCAACGCGGTAATACAGAAGCGATGGGTGATACAAATAACGAAACTGGTGGAGTAAATTCACACTTCATTTAAATTGTACTTATTGTTTACCGTTCATAAATTACTGGTAAAATCATACATTGTATCTTAGCTAGTATAATCTACTTTTTTTTTACCTTCACAAATTATTACTACAGACGTAACTACCGAGATATTTTTTTCAAAGTAACAGTTTTGATAATACCTTGTGAACTGAATGCTGTAAACTATATTTCTGATATTCAGCACTTATTGGATACTAACCTATAGCATTACTGTGCGAAAAATTTCACGTAATCTTAATTCGATTCACGACGTAACACTTCTATGCAATGGATTTCTTGAGACTCCTATCTTTACTGTGCTAATAGTTTTTCTTGGAGTTGGACACTGTATTTGTTCAACAAAGGCAGCACTCTAATCATGTTGATAGGGATCTAGATAAGTTGCAGCTGTCCTACCAGCAGGCTTTCTTGTACTCTTGTTGCTATAAAGACGACCTTCCAGTATTTGTTCTGTGGACTGGTCACGTATCTAGAAATGATATTTGTGTCGAACGACTAACGTCTGAGCTGTCGCATACATACAGCATGGAATTTATTTACTTTAATTTTTTGTTTTTTTGTTTTACTTTTGGCTTTACGCTTCGTCGACGTCGAGGTCATTAGAGGCGGAATGAGGCTGGGGGAATGGAACGGGGAGGAATTCGGCCATGGCCTTTTGAAGGAAGCATCCCGGCATTCGTCTGGAATAATTTGGGGAAACCATGGAAAACCCAAATCTGGAAGCTCGGACGGGGATTCGAACCGGCGTCCTTCCGAATGCGAGGTCAGAAGTACAGCATAGTAAGGAACCGTAAATGTGCGAGGTTAATAAATGGTCGCACTCATTGTCAGAACGTCGTACATCATCGACAATAGAAAGTAATTGCCAGAATTGCGAGGCATACACAATCGGTGACGTGTCGTTGCAGTAGTAACTTCGACTTTCAGTTCACCTGATGAAGACAGTTGAAGAAGCTGTCGAAACGACGTGTATGGCAGATGAACTTATCCGGCAGAACACCCGGAAAGAATTTTTATCAGCAGTACGCCTGGGGGAAAAAATTAACTCTCACAATAACAGAAAGTAATATTTTTGCGCACTACATGAACTTTAAAGCTCCAGTAAGAGGCACATCACGCCACTGCGAGGTAGGAGGGCCGATTTCATGCGGAATCCGAAATAAGGAGCGATCCTAGCATACTTCACAATGCAAAGAAAGCTTTGCTAGAGGTTAAGAGCCACTAAAATTTATAGTTCATAAGTTACCTGAAAATTTTAATTTAATAAGAACTGCCAGTGCCAATATCCCAACAAACGTGCTTTTCTGTTGCATTATGTTCTATTTTTTTTATCTTCAAATTCATTCATTACAATATCACCGCCAAATTACTTTTCCAGGGTTTCTGGTAAATTATTAATAATTTGTTCCAATGCCTGACTCCTTTACCTAAAAAAAAAAAGATAATTTTCTATTCCTTTATGTGTGAAATCACCTACCAGCCTGTAACCATGGCCATTTTTCTCGTTCCATGCTAATTATTCTACCAATATCCATCCATTATTGCCTTATAGCATCACGCCCTGCCGACGTCGAGGTCTTTAGAGGCGGATAAGGATTTGGTGCAAGAAATAGGAAGGAATTTGGCCATGCCCTTTTGAAAATACATAATTTCGGGATACCACGGAAAACCGAAATGGATGGCTAGGTGGGGAAGTGAACCCTCTTCTTCCTGAGTGAATATCCATCCAAGCCTTATAGCCTAAATATGTTCAGAGGTTTCTCTTCACCCATCTCCTGTCTTCCAATGAATTCCAACACAGTTCCTGTATCAGATCAGTTGCTGATTGAGTTCTGCGATAATTCCCATAAACATATCTAGCTGCCCTACTCTGTACTCCCTACAACTCCTGTATTTAATACCTAGAATTAGAGCCCCAAGCAATTGTTTAATCAAGGTATTTTAATCCAATTCCCTTATTTCTCGTCTTTCTCTCCTCATCACCCTATCCAATAAATGAAAGATTCTGAAATCTCACCACACCACCTATCGAATGTGGCCTGCCCAATTCAGTTTACTGAAATTTTTTAATTTTAATTTAAGTTGCGATGAAGCCCATGTTGCGGTGATAATTTCCGTACAAACCCATGTGCCCTTTTCTTATTAATTTTTATCTTTGTTATATAGAATTATATGTGCACCTAACCTGCTGGCTCTTCTCGGCATTTATCATGATTAGATAACCTGTCAAGATGACTTTGTAGTTGGCCATAGTTCTCTCCCGTTGTAATCGTTTTGTATAACGTTATGTCATCAACAACCAACCTATCTTTTGACCATAAACTACAAACACAATCATTTTTTTAGAATAATAAACAGCAATGGTGCCAATACACTATCATGTGTAGAGCTATAAAAGTAACGATGTATTCGTTACTGAGTAACGGGTTCGTCGCCTGACTCGAAGTACCGAATCGTTACTCACAAATTCATTTCGTTACTCGCATTTGTTGTATAGATACGAACACGTTCCAGCTCCTGCAGGTAACTAATTTTGTACTTTTTATTTTGATTAACATTAAAATTTAAAGTACATAATTTGTAAACAGAAAAATTGTATGGATAATTTGAGATAGTTACTGTTTTTTCATTGATAATTCATTAGTGAGGTTTATTGATTTCAGACATTTGTGAAATTTGTTTATTTTAAGAATTGGTACCTTCTATTTTATTTTATAATGGAATTTACAATATAAAATAGTTGAGTAATAGTTTTTGATATACATCTCTGTACTTGTTATGTTCTAACAATATTTAATAAAATTGCAATGGAGCGTACACATTCATCTTCCCCCCTATCCACCTGCATCCACCTACATTTGCCCTCTACAAATTTTAACTTTAAATTCCTTCAACGTTTTAATTTTAATTTAATTTAATTGCAATGGAGCACAGGCTCCGGTGGCAATTTCCCTACACACCCATCTTCCCCTATCCTGCACCCACCTACATTTGCCCTCTACAAATTTTATCTTTAAATTCCTTCAAAGTTTTCGGTAAATTATTCATCATTTCTCTTGGTAACTTATTCCAATCCCTGACACCCTTACCTAAAAAAGAGAATCTTCCCACACCCTTGTGCCTGAAATCGAGTGCCAGCTTGTGGTCATGGTCATCTTTTCCCTTCCATGCACTACTTTTCATACCTATTGCAATATCTTTCCATGCCTCATCACCAGTATATGCCCTGTACACTCCCATGACCCTCCTCATCCTCCTCCTGTCTTGCAATGAATCCCATTCCAGCTCCTTTATCATATCCGTCACTGATTGCATTCTGCGATAATTTCCAGAAACAAATTTAGCAGCCCTTCTTTGCACCCTCTCCAACTCTTGTATTTGATACGTAAAATGAGGGTCCCATACTACACTACCATATTCGAGCAATGGTCTGACCAAAGTTTTGTAACCCAATTCCTTGACTTCTCTCGTGCATCCCCTCATAACTCTCTCCAACAAGTGCAGAACTTTGAAACCTTTTCCTACCACCTGTCCTATGTGTCCTGCCCAGTTAAGCTTGTTATCAAATGTAATGCCAAGATATTTACATTTCAAGTCTTCAGCAAGCAATTCTTTCCCCACCTTATATTCATAATTAACCTTTTGTTTTTTATTTGTGTATCTAATAAGCTGACTCTTCTTTGCATTTATCTTCATTCCATGTTTACCAACCCAATTAGATATCCTGTCCAGATCACCCTGCAACTGTTTACAATCCTCTATCGTTTTGATTCTTTTATACAGCATTATGTCATCTGCAAACAATCTAATTTCAGATAGTAAACAATCAACACAATTATTCATTAGAATAATGAATAGCAATGGTCCCAATACGCTACCCTGTGGCACACCCATTTTTACTTCCACTTCTTTTGATACCACATTTCCTACCCTAACTTTCTGTTTTCTACCTTTTAAAAATTCTTCTACCCAGCAAATGACTTTCTTATCCACTCCAATGGTTTTTACCTTATTTACTACCATTTTATGGCTTACTCTGTCAAACGCCTTAGACAGATCTAGTGCTACACTATCAATTTGGCCTCCCTTGTCCATTTCATCTGAAATATCTTGCATGTATCCCACCAAGTGAGATTCGCATGAATATCCTTGCCTGAAACCATGTTGCCTGCTTGAAAACCAATTACGTTCCTCACATATATTTCTGATGTGGTTGCATATCAATCTTTCCATTAATTTACCTACCACTGATGTCAAACTGATTGGCCTGTAATTCTCAACTCTATTCTCACCCCTCCCTTATGAACCGGTACTACTATTGCACTTTTCCAGTCCTGTGGTAAGTAAATTATTCATAATTTCTCTTGGTAACTTATTCCAATCCCTGAAACCCTTACCTAAAAATCCTTGTGCCTGAAATCGAGTGCAAGATTGTGGTCATGTTCATCTTTTCCCTACCAAGCATTACTTTTAATTCTTACACCAATATTTTTCCATGCCCCACCATCAATATACGCCTTGTAGACTCCCATGACCCTCTTCACCCTTCTCCTGTCTTCCAATGAATCCAATTCCAGCTCTTTTATAATATCTGTTACTGATTGCGTTCTGCGATAATTTCCAGAAACAAATCTAGCAGCCCTTTTTGGCAGTTACTGAATTCCATAAACAAAGAATAAGTTACAATGACTTTATTCCTTTTGCCTGGTGTTAGTTATTGTATTATTACCGCAGTATCCATGTGATCAATCGTCAATGCGGTTCTGGCTTTGATGTTGAGTGTTGTAACCGCGACGCAACAACAATTAATCTAATCGTATGTTTTGTCCTTTACCTTCGTTATTGATATTGATAGTTTTAAAATGAAACAATTAACGCGGGAGTCAATAGATTTTTCCTGCAGGCCCGATTTGATGGTATGTCCACATTTATTTTAACAAACCTATCACAGAAAGATGAAGAATTTACACAAATAAATTAAAACCGTAAAAGAAGACAGCGGTGAAACCTCCTATTTAAAATCGAAATACTTTGATGAGATTATAATATTTGTTAAATCCATGTCCCATTATCACATCAGGCTTCTACGAAGGGTTTTGAGCAGGCCACTTTAAAAAATAACTGTCATTATTTATTATCACTAGATATGTCACTCTCAGGTGAAAGGTCAGGTCCTTTTTTTTGTATGCAAACAGGTGTTTGTTTTGAAATTAGGTTATTCTTTGGTATATAATATTCATTACAGTAAATCAAGTGTACATTCACAGATTTTCCATTAGATCCATGTGCTAATTATTTGACTTTAAGTTTTACCCAAATATATAACTTACCTAAACTTATTTTATTAAATAAACAATTTACTTAAACTTTACCAAGTACGAAGTCGTCCCGTATGCGAGGCAATGCTTCATGCTAGTATTCGATTATACCGAAAGTAACGAGTAACGAAACGATACGATAGTAACGAAGTTATCCCGTACGCGGCGCGACTCGGTACAATGCTTCATGCTATTGTTCGAATGTACCGAAAGTAACAAGTAACAATTCGAAAGTAACGGGTATTGATTGGTTTAGTAACGAATACATACGGGTACAGAATTTCTTGTTACTTTTACAACCCTAATCATGTGCAACTCATTTTTTCACTTATACCTCTTTTTATCGTATACTGCATTTCGAAGTCTTACTTTTTGTTTTCTTTCTTTTAAGAATTCCTCTACCCAACAAGTCACTTTTTCGCCCGTTCCAACAGTTTCTACTTTATGCACCAACATTTTATGTCTCTCTCTGTCACATACCTTGGATACTATCACCTTGGCATCCCTTGTTCATTTTATACGAAATTGTTGCACGAACTCACTAATTTAAATTCACATGACTATCCATACCTGAACCCTTGTTGGCATTTTGCAATACACTGATGTCAAGCTATTAGGTTTGTAAAATAATATACCCTATTTTTCACTTTTTTACGAACCGGTACTACTATAGCACTTTTTGGTCCTCTGGAAAACAGCCAGTCTCCAGATTCAATGTTTCTCAAGGAATGGTACAACTTCCTATTAATCTATTCTTATTAAGTCTGTAATAATATTATTCTTTTACACTTCTTCAGTTTTCTTACTTCCTATGTAATGTTCTGAGGGTCTATTTCCACCTGTTTGTTTGCTCATTTATATATATATATATATATATATATATATATATATATCCCTCACTACACTGAAGGGTACAGCTTAATAGTCTCACTAAACCACTGATATTTTTTTTAAATTCTCATTTAACTACTTCGCTTTCCTTATCCGAATATTTTTTCCCTCTGTTTTCCACAAAAATTTGTATAGATTCCAGTGCTCCTATTAATTGTTCATAAACTCAACTTTAGCATCCATCTTTGCAATTATCAATTCCTAGGTTAGTTGTTCCAAACGTTCCAGATTGCACTGCTGTCTCTTCACTCTTTTGTGTTCTCTTCTTGCCAGTCTGTTTAGCCTTCTCACCTTCCTGCTATAGTATGTAGGACTTATATTTTTCTTTATTTTCTGTTTTGGAATAAACTTTTATCTCCCATTTATACCATCTCCTTGAATGGTTCCTACCTTATCTCCACTGTACTGGTGCTCCCCATCCACATACTGAATCTTTTCCTAAATATTTTTTTATTTCTGAAATATATGCCTCTTTAAAATTGTACTTATAACTACCTTTAATTTCTGCCAATGGTTTACTAAACCCTCTTATATCGATCACAACTGCTTCATCATCACTTCTTCCTTTCTCTCCCAAAAACGTTATCATCAGGTTTTATTAGAGATTGTCAAGTCTATTCTGTCGCCTCATGTTCCGCCTTACCACTCCTTTCCTGACAAAGGCATTGGAAAATCTCTGTTGTTTTATGCTATTAATCATTTTTCCTTCTTAGTTCACACCTGTGAAATTGAAGTCCCCTTCAATAATGACCACCATAAGCCCACCAGTGAAGTCCGAATGTAACCTACCTTTCGGGAGCAGGCGACGAAAGACCACCCACTATTGCAGAGAAGACGGCCTGTTCGTAGATTGGGATGAAGAGACACTTCTTAACGCTCACAACGTCCATAGACGCACAAAAGCCAGTGCTCTGTTTATTTCATGTCTGATGTTCTGCCCGTGCACTAACAGAATCTGTTTAAGTGTACTTATTTGATAGCATGTGTAGTTGTTCGATATGTTACAATCACGTCCTTGTACTTCCACAAACCTCACGTGACCGGAAACAATAGCATACAAGCACTGGCAGCAGGTAGCGCAAATGCTCTGTCGACCTTCATACTTAATCTTTAGTTCAGCTAAACCCACTACAGATGATTCATAAGGGAGGCTGTTGTTTTTACTGGCATCAATAAGCAGTGAACACATCTTAGGAACAAATTACAAATAACTAATGACTAAACTTATGGGTAAATAACATGTTTGTCTGGTATAAGCCTACTGGCGTCTGCTTGAAGGCGAATGAGTTTGCAATCTACAATACTTCATTAGTTCCGCTTGCTGAATCTCAGCTTGAAAGCAATATTTTAACACACTAAAAAGCTGGTAATAAATCCTAAGATATTTTGGGCGTAATAAGAAAGCTAAAAAAGAATAAAGGGCTCATGAGGGAGGAGAGACAAATAGTTGAAAATTACAGGCCAATCAGTGGTAAAGAGATTGGTATGCAGCACATCAGGAATGTCTATGAGTGAAGGAACTTGTTTGGAAAACAGCAACATGGATTTAGGAAAGGACAAATGTAAATCTCAGTTAGTGGTCTGCATGCAAGATACTCGTATTACAGATGAAATGGACAAAGCAGGTCATGCTAACAGTGTAGCACTGGATCTATCCAAAGAAATTGAAAGAATGAATTGTAAAATGGAGGTGGATAAGGTAAAAATCACTGGAGTGGATGAAAAGGTGGCTTGTTGGGTGGAGGAATTCTTAAGAGGTAGAAAGCAAAGCGTTAGAGTGGGAAATGCAATATCAATAGAGGTAAAAGTTAATATAGCAATGCCTCGGTGTAGTGTTTTGGGACCATTACTGTTCGTTATTTAATGAATGTATTGATTGGTTGAAGTAAGAAGTTAGATTGTTTGCAGATGACATAATGTTATATAAAAGGATTAAAGCTGGAGAGGACTGTGAAGAGCTATAAGAGGATCTAGATGGGTAGCTAAACAAGTAATGAAAATAGATGCCAAGAAGAGTGAGTTTATTAGGGATGGAATTGCTTGTTGAAGATCTTAAATGTAAATATCTTGGCATAACTTTTGATTGGAAACTCAATTCGCCAGGACGGATTGGGCAGGTGATAGGAAGAGGTTTCAGAAACTTCTATACTGGAGGGAGTGATCAGGGGATGTACCAGTGAATTGAGTTACAAAACCTTGTTCAGACCACAGCTTGAATATGGTGTAGTAGAGTGGAACCCATATAGCGGGTATCAAATTTAGGAGCTGAAAGGAGTACAAATGGGATTAGTTAGATTTTTCTTTTGAGGAAACTACCTCAGAATGCAATTAATAACTGACATGCTGAAAGAGGTGGGTCATTGGAAGACATAATATGGATGAAGAGATTGTTTGGTTTGCTAAAGGTTTATGTTATAATGCATATTGGAAGAAGGATTAGGAGTTCTACACAGAAGAGAAGAGATGACTATAAGCTGGCACTTGAATTCAGAGGAAAAGGAGTGCGAAAATTTTCTTTAGTAGGTAAGATCGTCAGGGATTGGAATAAATTATGAGAGGAAACAATGGTCAGTTTACCAAAAACACTGAAGGCGTTTAAAGTTGCAATTCGTAAAGAGCGAGGAAAGGTAGGTGGTGAAAAATCATAACATAGGAACGTGGAGGTGTGTGTGCTCCATCCCAATTTAAATAAAATTAAGCTTTAAACCATGTGCATGTTGGATATAGTACGATGTTCTCATGATGGAAATATCAGCTATTCTCTTTGTACCCGAAATGATGTTCCGCCAAGTATGCAACATGGATGGATTAACATAAACAATAAAGCCATTAAGCAGCTTATCGTGTAAATTTAGGTCTTAATCCTTGCAATCGGCGAGGAGGATGCACAATTTAGAAGATACGTGAAGTAGCTGTTGGATAAATTGTGCTTCCATGTAGCTACAAAAGACTAAGTAACGCATTTAAAAAAATTACAAAGCACTTGTTAAAAATATTTACCTTTCCGTTCATGTAACTAATAACGACAGTGAAGAGACAAAGTACTTTAAACATTTGACCTTCTTCACCCAAAATATGTTTCAATACGAATTCGTAGCTAAATGGGTATTAATAAGTACAAAGTTGTTTCATACAGTATCGTTTTCTTTAGTGTAGAATGAATGTGATAGAGTATGTGCTTCGAGTTTAAACAATATTACAAATTAATTCATTCCCTCGAAGTAAGAACAATACGACAGCGTGATTGATGCCGACAAATAATTCAAGACCACAAATAGTACTATTCTACTTATAGAGTATAATACCAAACAGACATACATCAGTACATATATATTATTTACAAGAATAGACAAAAAATCAGTTCAATAATTAGGAATGGTAAAAATTCACACTATTTTTATTATTATTTATACATTTACAGACATGAATAAAAAATTATAATCAATAATTTACAATTGAATAAATTCACTCTGACTTTTTTATTTGTATATTTATCTTAAAGCATAATACAAATGTAACAACAGAGTTTCAGTACAGTATAAAATAACGTTCTTGTCAAACCTCTGAATAAAAAATGAACTCTATGTCGGTATATTTAATCTCTTGGTCGCCGTGAATGTTCAATATGCACCATTTGGTCCGCCCAATGATAATGTACAGTTTAAAATGAGAAATGTCGTTAAAAGGACAAGGTTAATTTACCTCGTATATTGGCTACTACTATGTGTTGTTGAAAAGAGAGTGATAACAAATGAAATATTGCATTTGTCAGCCGTAACTAACACGCAGAACCCAAGCTTCACGTTGAGCTGAGAGCAGTTATCACTGTTTCTGTTCTTTCTCAGGTTTTTCAAGCACCACTGCTTCCGTCTTCACGGCCTAGAAGAAATACAATGGTTTAACATTCATTCCAACAGATTCAGCGTCACAAATTTACTAAGCAAAGATTAGGAATATATCAGTTAGGAGACAAAATGCGAAACGAAAGGTTTATTTCTTAGAGAAAACGATTCTCTTTACACTGATCATATCATTTAACGTATATACACTGGTGCGCAAAACTTAAGGATGAGACTGATAAAGCAATATAATATACTAATTACTAGATGGAAATGAATGAAAGTGCAGTGATATGCAGAGGTCTCCCACACATGCACAGAAAGCTGGACGTCACAAAGTGTGAAGTCAGCGCGATCATAACGCCAAATGTGTCAGTCTGAAGCTGGCTTCCCACGACCCGTGCATTTGCCGGTCGGGACGGTCCAGCTACCAAGAGCGGGCCGTGTCTCGCCTGTGCTGGCAGGGGTGGCGCGCCTCTATCCGTCGCCCAGTCGGTAAACATCAAACGCCCGGGTAGCTGAAACGACACTAGGCAAGGTGGTGGGGAGGCGGCGAGGGCTAGCCTGTGGCGCGTGCTGATCCGTACACTTCGGCTGATGTGGCGCGCCCTCCTAAACCACGCGCCATGGTAACCCACCTTAAGGAACGAGATAAGGCAGAGTGTGTCAATCAGCGAGCTGTTACATTACATTGCGATGGTATTATTCATTACAACATGTCCTGGAGGCAACATTTGGATTTCATCAAAAGGGGACGAATGATCGAATAACTGGAAGAGGGACGAAATGTGACAAGTGTAGCCTAGGAATTTGGTATTGCTCTCAGCACTGTTTCACGCCCAAGAGGTACTGTTGCTCGAAGGAGAGAAATGGATCAGCAATAGCCAATTAGAGCCGCAGATGACAGCTGCATTGTGCAATAGGCACGTCAAACAGCGGGTGCAATTGTGACCACATTTAACAGGATTGCAAAGCACGAAATCTACCTCTCCACAGTGTCACGGCCACTGCATGGGGTTGGTCTGTTTGCCAAATTACCATTACGTTGTGTTCCGTTGACACCCGCGCATCAGCGACACCATTTGTGATGGTGCCAAGAGCATCAGTACTGGACTGACGAGGAGTGGGGTCATGTGCTCTTCTCAGATGAGGGCAGATTCAGTCTGAGTAGTGATTCTGATGTATTCACATCTGGCGAGAGGTGGGAGCACGCAACAAACCCAGGAAAATTATCTAACATGATCATTTTTGTGGGGTGGCGAACATAATGTTGCATGGGCATTCCCATCTCCACACTCACCAGTCAGTGTTATTGCGACACTGTACTCCTTCCCCATGTGCATCTTTTAAGGAGTGCACTCACCCCTGACTTCATTTTTATTGATAACAATGCGTGGCCGCATCAGAAGAGGAGGTCTTGCAATGAGAGGATAGTCGGCAAATGGATGGTCCTTTTTCGTTCTCCGAACTTAAATCCCATCGAGCACGTATGGAATGTGTTGAAGAGATGTATTGCAGCACATCACATGCATCAACGACCGAAAAATAGTGTTCAACCACGCTGATGGAGGAATGGAATTCCTCACCAACCATGTGGCCAGCATGGGAGCACGTTGCAGAGCATGCATCGCTGTCCGTGGAGATCACACACCCTTTTAAGAACCTTGTTCCTCCTGTTAGTAACATCATAAGTCCCCTTGACTTCAATGTAACATATTGTCTCTGTTTAAAAGTGTCATTTCTGTTCATCTCATTGTGTATTTCTTTTAGTTGCCTAGTGTACCATCTTGTAGCAGTTCTTTCTATGTATGGTTAAAGTATCATCGAGCTATATTTCTTGACAGTGACACCGTATCCTGTAAATCGCGCCCAGTGAAAATCGCGCCCAAGTGTAAATCGCGCCCAGCACAGTCTCTACCTGGGGTATTTCTGGCTAAAACGGAATTCCTTCGACGAAGAAAGAAACTTACAAGGGTTAAGTTTCACGCCCACTGAGGAATGTGTGCAAATCGCGCCCGGTCTAAAAGTTGACTACCCCTCAAGACATACCTGTCCCATGAGTCACACCTCCGCACCAGCTGTGGGAAAGTTTTGCTTGCCAATGTTTGGCCCTTCGGTTTTACCCCAGAGTATGACATCTGAACAATGCTTTGGAAATTCCTTCTTACCAACCCCCTCCAGATTTCTCTCCACAAACCTTATTATTGCAGTAACTTTACTACAGTTCGGTTCGTGTGCTTCAGCTGACATGGAACTTTTGACGACCAGCCACGGTAAGCCTTGTGCCCACTACAAAGGATACTCGCATATCATAAAAAGATCACTTCTAGATGGAACTGTTGTTTGGCGATGTTCAAAACAACGATCGAAGCAGTGTCGAGGAATGCTGAAGACGAGAGACACCAACGTACTCACTTCAAACGATCATAATTGTGGACCTCCGGATGACGCTCGCCTAGAAGTACAGAAGGCTGTAACCAAGGCGAAGAAGAGAGCACGAGAGGAAGATACTCCGATTAGTAAAGTATATTCAGAGGAATTGGGTGACCTACATAATCGAGGATATAATTTTGTCACGGAGATGCCGGAACAGCATGTAACAAAGATGGTTAGAAAATGCTGAGATCCCAATCAATCTTTGGACCTGCTACGGGAGGCGTCATCGAACCACCAATGCTGTAGAAGGCTGGCACAACAAGATCAACAACCTTCTTGGGAAACCAAACCCTAAAATCAAAGATGTGATCGACTGTATGAAGAAAGAAGCAGAAAACTCAGCGAGTGTATTTATGAGGTCACAGTTGAACATGGAAGGCAAAAGAAGAAAAAAGAAGTACATGAAACTTGACGAAAGACTGGAAAAAACAGTAAAAAAGTACGAGGAAGATGGTGACATCAGGACTTGTTTGAGAATGATCTCCCACCTCCAAAAACTAGAATAAAGTCTTTATCTTAAAAACAAAACTACAAAAAAAAATATAAAATAAGAAAAACAAAAAAAGCTGATTTTAAACACGCCTAAATGTCGAAAGATTACTTTTGTCATTTAGCCAGTCCAAAGCCTGAACAAAGTGTGATGGGAATCAGTTTATTTATTTAACTTGTACATAAATAGTTTTTATTTAGGAATTCCGTTCTAGCCAGAAATTACCCTAGGTAGAGACTGTGCTGGGCGCGATTTACAGGACACCGGTGCGGTGGTGTGACTCATGGGACAGGTATGTCTCGAGGGGTAGTCAATTTTTAGACCGGGCGCGATTTACACACAATCCTCAGTGGGCGCTATTTTCACTGGGCGCGATTTTCGTACAACCCAGTGACACAGCATGCGAATTTTACTTTCGTCCTTAAGTTTTGCACACCAGTGTACTTATCTATTTATCTTTCACATGAACCCAACCTAACAACTGGCTTTGCGTCAATATTTATGGAGTAAAAAAGTGCTTAGCAAAGTCACTATTGTCTTAATTTCGGGCGATTTAGAGGAATAGCATCGTTTTTTAATTAAGAGCCCTTGATTGATTTTTCATTCAAATTTATTTATTATAAAAAAGAGATCTACAATGCCATTTAGGTTTTTTAGCTAAGAAAAAACAACAATGATTTAAAGTCCTTTTTCTTGTTGTTTTGAGACACTGGTAAATGTTGTTTATTTATTTTCACAGCAGTTTTTGATCGATTCATTATACTTAATGAGTAATGGCACACTTTAAATCTTTCAGTGTTGTTGGCTTTTCTTAGTAATTACTAGATTTCATGTACTCATAAGAAAAAATGCTGAGAAATTGGATGAACGGTGTGTCAGAGTATTCAAATGACTCGTTGAAGGAAAATGCTTCTATAACTTTCATTTCTGGGTTCCTACTGCGTGGGCAATAATCAATAATCATGCATAAGAGTACAGTCAAACCTCAGAGCAGAAACACTCTCAGAGTCTCGCCGTTTACTTGTGTAACTATCGAGGAACCTCATCTTCTATTCATTCTTCCAATCAACCTCAATTACTCAGCCCACATCAATATGCTGTTGCGATCCGGGACGTTCCCATGACTACCGATGTTAAAATGGTGATCAAAGGTATCAAGAGCTGAAATAAGAGATTCTTCAGTTTTAGTAAAACCGTCATAAATGTATACACCGTGGTGCATGTTCCACTCGCTCACGACAACCGAGACGACATATCTGCATAGTACGATGCTCTTTATCCTTCTAATCGTACTACGGGTTTCAGAAACATGCAATCCGTCTGAAGCATCCTGTACAACATTCTGCAGACAGCCAAATCTGCCGTCACGAAGAATTAGCAGCTGTTGTTATAAGAACCGCGAGGTGGCTAGAACTAGAAAATATAGCACAATATTTTGCAGGAAGATGACCACGTTGAGACCAGCGGGAGTGATTAGTGAAACAGGATAATCAAGTCAGTGCAGGGTACAACACTCAAACATTTCTCCTTTAAATGAATGGTTCAGAGTAAAATATGTCTGATCTTCAACAACCATTTACATAATTTTTTGTGATCTTCGCAACAAACTGATTCCACAGTATACCGTATTACTTTCCACCTGATATACAGTGACAGACAGTGAATCGAGATAGGAAATGATCTCATTTGCTTCTCAGATTCTTGATACCGAAGCGAGAAGTACGTTGGAGAATAGTGCATCAAGGATGTAAATGTTAATCATACAGTATTTTGCAATTAGAGTTACCTTACATATTACAGGTGATAAATTATAGTCTTCTAGCGTCTGAAATGAAAAGATCTCATTGATAGTTAATATAGTACTGCTTGCATATTACAGCTGTACTAACCGAGCATGTTAGGTGAGTGGTTAGCGCTCTGGCCTCGCATTCGGGAGGACGGCGGTTCGAATCCTCGTCCGAGCATCCAGATTTGGGTTTTCCATGGTTTCCCAAATCAATCCAGGCAAATGCCGGGATGCTTCCTACAAAAGTCCATGGCCGAATTCCTACCCGTTCCTTGTCCCCAGTCCCATCCCACTTCTAATGACCTCGACGTCGACGAGGCGTAAAGCAAAAAAAAAAAAAACTATATATGTTCTTCCTGTAAAAGTGATGCGTTACATTTTTCTTAGATGTATTATCATATAAAACTTTGAAGTATGTAATACTATACTGACAACGCCTTATTAAACGCTATCTTTAAACTGTTCCGCATATAAACTGTACCTGGATTACATCATATATAAGTGCTGTTGCCTGCGAAGTCCAACTTACGGTTGAATATTTCAAATCCGATGTAATATTCCTAGTAACTGACTGTTATGGAAATACACAGTCCAGTCACATTAATGTGACCACCACCTACTTTCGACCTCAACGTGAAATAACCAATCACAGAAGGCAGGTGGCAGCACATTACAGTGGAGTGTATAGAAAGTATGTCCTAGGGCATCGGAAAGCATTTCAATCGTTGGAGTAATGCAGAAACGTAGCGATTTATCCGACGTCCAAAAGGGCATGATTATTGGCTTTCGGGCCAAGGGTGGAAGCATTTCGGAAACGGCTAATTTTGTGAACTGTTCACGTGCTGCCGTGGTGAAAGTATACCGTGCATGGCAAAATAGCACTATTCCAAATCAGCGGCGTGGAACATGTGGTGCACCACGGGCTATAGATGACAGAGGCGAACGAAGGCTACGGAGATGCGTTCGGGCAAATAGACGTGCAACTGTTGAGCAACTGACCGCCCAGATAAACCAAGGGGCTACCAAGAGTGTATCCTCAACAACGGTTCAGCGAACGTTGCTGCGCATGGGCCTCCGCAGCAGACACCTGGTTAATGCACCTAGCTGACTGCTGTTCATCGGCGACGAAGGCTGGAATTTGCACGCCAGTACCGCAACTGAACATCCACAGAGTGGTGACAATGGACGTTGGCGCATACGGCGTGAAACGTCTGAAAGCAAACACCCTGCAACAATTGCCGGAAGGATCCAGGGTGGAGGAGGGAGCATTATGGTTTGGGGAATGTTTTCCTGGCATTCAATGGGTGAACTCATCATTGTGGAAGGCACGATGGATCAGCACAAGTACGTATCTGTCCTTGCGGACCATGTCCACCCCTACATGCGAATAATTTTTCCTCAGAATGATGGCATCTACCAGCAGGATAATGCGAGGTGTCATACAGCTGGCAGTGTATGTGCGTGGTTCGAAGAGCACCAGGATGAGTTTACCTTACTCCCCTGGCCAGCAAACTCACCGGATTTAAACCCAATCGAGAATCTGTGGGACCACCTCGATCGGGTTGTTCGCGCCATGGATCCTCAACCGCGTAATCTAGCGCAGCTGGCCACTGCACTGGAGTCGGCATGGCTCAACATCCCAGTGAACACCTTTAGAAACCTAATTGACTCTCTTCCTGCACGCCTAGCAGCGGTCCGCTCTGCCAAAGGTGGTTATTCTGGTTTTTGAGAGGTGGTCACATTAATGTGACTGGACTGTGTAATTGTGAATAATAGTCCGAAATTCCTATGTTCATAGCATAAGCCAACTCAAGGAGCGATTCTGAATGTGGAAAATGTTAGACGTCAATCTGTACTAAACATGCGACATTCGCCTAGAATGATTCACAGATACCATGGGAACCCAAAGAGTAGATGGCAGGACGGGATATGTCCAAATAATTTTATTTTAATTGCAATGGAGCGCACGCTCCGGTGGCAATTTCTCTGCACACTTATATTTCCCCTTTTCTGCACCCAACTACTTTCGCCATCTACAAATTCCAACTTTAAATTCTTCAATGTTTTTGGTAAATTATTAATTATTTATCTTGGTAACTTATTCCAATTCCTGACACCCTTGCCTAAGAAAGAGAAGCTTCGCACACCCTTGTGCCTGGAATCGAGTGCCAACTTTTAGTCCAGTAACGGGGTAGTTTTCACTTGGATCCCGAAGGATTGTTCGGCCGCCAGGTGACAGTGTTTTCGATATGCAGCGCAATGCGACTCTTTGTGGCTATTTAACCTGACCAAATAATAGTAACGGATGTAGGGAACCTACAGCTTAAGGTGGAATCCAAACCACAAAATCGTTCAGGCTTACTTCATGTTACACAGCAAGCTTTGGCAGAGGTGAAGGTCGGATCAATGGCCTTTGGGATCTCCCGCCCAACAACGCAATATGATTATTGAATTGACCATCAGTAGTAAAAGTGTAATAAATATATATACTGTGTGATACAGAAATACATATATCAGTTATATATACAGGGGTTTCAGGTCATTTTGAGCGGCAAAGTAGGTAAAAACATGACTTTCAGGAAAAGTGTAAAATTTGGCTAATTTTCGAAGAACTGTAGCTCGCTTACTTTTGAGTTTAGAAAAAAGTTTGTATTACGAAAGTTGTAGGAAATTTTGTCCTCTTTCAAATTGTAAATAGAGTATTTCTTGCTAGGACTGATCAGGAAGGAGTTATACGAAAAACTGAACAAAGTATCAAAATTTTGATGTTTTTTGGCCACAGAAAATTGTGTCGAGGGTGTTGGAGGTCTAAAACTTGGTTTCTACATACTCTCACTAATATATACAATATAATAAAAAAAATCATCTACGTGATACAATGTTTTTGCCTTCCATACATTACTTTATATGAGTGCCTGGCTGGGTGGTGTTTTACCTGGTAGTGAGGCAGGAACCTCCTGGCGACTGGGCTGATGAGGCGGCGGTCGACCGTGGAGGGGTCCTGGTGACCCGTCGCCCAGCTCACCAGCAGCGCCACGACCAGCGTCAGCACGCAGCCCACCATGTTGTACCACAGGTACGACACGCGGTACACTCCCGCCACAGGCCTGCAACTCACGCCATGTAGTGCTAAGACACAAACTGTAAATTTCAAGCACTGCCCACGACTGAACTGCCGTTACATCAGGAAGACGGCTAAGATGCCGTTCATCACGGTGTCTCCGAAAACCTGTGACCTTATCAAAGGGTAAGAGCTACTCTGATTCTAGGAGGAAATACTGAACTGGATGGTTACAAGGACAATTCCGGAGAGGTAGAGATTACCACGTGGAACGTCAAACTGGCTGAAGGCGCTTGGTGGTCAGCATGTCAGCAGTCGCCCTTCAGCATCAGCATAAACAGCCGGCGGCCTTGATGTCAACGCAGGTCACCAGCAGCAGAAAAAAAAAGTTTCGGGACGGGAGTGATTGGTAGAACACATGTGTAGACAGTTTATTGATTAGTGGTAGAAATTAGATGTTTTTGGTGTGGGGATATTAATGTAGACAGTGGACTAATTAAAATAGAACACTTTTAGAATCGTTAAATCCTTTAAAATAATTATTCAGGTCTATTATAACAACTGAAACAGAAAAGTATCTTTTCTTTAATATATATATATATATATATATACAGGGTGTTACAAAAAGGTACGGCCAAACTTTCAGGAAACATTCCTCACACACAAACAAAGAAAATATGTTATGTGGACATGTGTCCGGAAACGCTTACTTTCCATGTTAGAGCTCATTTTATTACTTCTCTTCAAATCACATTATACACGGAATGGAAACACACAGCAACAGAACGTACCAGCGTGACTTCAAATACTTTGTTACAGGAAATGTTCAAAATGTCCTCCGTTAGCGAGGATACATACATCCACCCTACGTCGCATGGAATCCCTGATGCGCTGATGCAGCCCTGGAGAATGGCGTATTGTATCACAGCCGTCCACAATACGAGCACGAAGAGTCTCTACATTTGGTACCGGGGTTGCGTAGACAAGGGCTTTCAAATGCCCCATAAATGGAAGTCAAGAGGGTTGAGGTCAGGAGAGCGTGGGGGCCATGGAATTGCTCCGCCTCTACCAACTAAAATGAGCTCTAACATGGAAAGTAAGCGTTTCCGGACACATGTCCACATAACATATTTTCTTTGTTTGTGTGTGAGGAATGTTTCCTGAAAGTTTGGCCGTACCTTTTTGTAACACCCTGTATATATATAGGAACTACGGGCCTGCTTTAAGTAACAAGATAGTACGCGACATAAAATCAGGAAATAAAAAAATTCTAAATGCGGGTACATTATATATCCAAAGTGCGAACACAGGCCCTTCAGTAGCAGTTCAGTTGTATTGCTACGAAATTATGACGATTGACGATGATGTATATTAATTTAAGTATTAAATTCCTAACTGAAATAATTCCATCTCAAATAGTAGAGTAAGAAAAAATTAACTGTCAATGGTATTATGGAGGTTTTCGATTTATCTACCCTGGTTGAGCTATCCGGTGGGCGCATTTCTGAGAAACTCCAGTTTTCTCAATTAAATGGCATATAGATGTGTTCCTTTAACACATGTATAATACAGAAGTTTTGAATGTTATTTTTTCACAGAATACGGTATTCGAGTTGTGTGAGAAAAGTAACGAGACTGATTTTTTACTTACCAAAGTTTTTATTTTTCAAAAAATATTATCCCCTTCAAAGTAGTTCCCTCGTCGTTGTTTCCACCCATGGTAGCAGCGCTGGAAGGCTTCAACTGGTAGAAGTGTTAAATGGTCGGCCACAGTCTTTTGAATGTTCTCCTGAGTTCCAAAATGACGTCCTTTTAAGACAAGTTTAAATTGCGAGAAAAAGAAAAAGTCATAAGGACTTAAATTAGGTGACTATGGGGGTTGAGGAACAATAGGAATGCGTGTTGAGGTCAAAAATTCACTGATGGGAAAAGCCGTGTCACACTGGGTATTGTCATGATGAAGCATCCACTTAGCTACAATGTCTGGTCTCACACGAATCACTCTTTCCCTCAGCCTTTCAGGGACAACTTTGTAAAACACTTGGTTGACAGTTTGTCCAGGAGGAACAAATTCTTTATGCACGATAAACCTACTGCCAAAAAAGCAACAGAATTGTTTTGATCTTTGATTTGCTCGTTCGACATTTCTTCGGTCGAGCAGATGACAGAGTGTGTCACTCTTCGCTTTGCTGCTTAGTCACAGGATCGCACTCAAATGTACAGGAATCATCACCTGTGATCACACGATTGAAGAATTCTTGGTCATTGTCAATCCTCTCAAGAAGATCAACGCACACGTTTCTTCGACTTTCGTTTTCAGTTGTGAGGTTATTTGACACCATTTTGGCACAAACCTTTCGCATATCCAAATCGTCTGCCATATTTAATGTATGGTGAAAGTGTTTAAATTTAACTGTTCACTCATCATCCTTATTGTTAAACGACGGTCTGATCTCGCAAGAGCCCTCACACGCTCGACGTTTTCTTCAGTTTTTGAAGTTGAAGGTCTCCCTGGGCGGGGTTGATCTTCCACGTGTTCTCGGCCTTCCCAAAATGATTTGTGGCAGCAGAAAACTTGTGCTCTTTATAAGCAATGTTCCCCATAGGCCTGTTTCAACTTTTCAAAGGTCACACTCGCGGATTCCCCAAGTTAAGCACAAAACTTGGTTGCACAACGTTACTCTAAATTCCGATGCTCAATTTTCGTAACAAACAACAAAAACGCAACTTCACTGATGGCGCTGTCAATAATAATGTGTTGGCTGAACGGAGTTGAAACTCGGAGTGAGCATATGGAAGGGACTAACACAGACTGGTAGACACAGCGTTGCCAGATCACTAGCAGTGTTACCAATCTCATTACTTTTCTCACACACCTCGTACGTTTGTTTTGGATTAATACCATTAAAAAAAGCGATACGTCATTTAGTGTGAAGCTTTTGTTGAAACGTACGAATCAATTATCCTGGAAAATATTTGGTGTATAACTAGTTTGATTAATGAAAATAACTTTTCCAAAGCTAGTTGGATGTTTCAGGATTTGGTGTTCTCACCTGGGTGGTGGTCTAGCGGTGACGTTTCTCGGGACGAAGTGGTACGTGCAGCCCGCCGTGCTGAGGGGTTTGGGCCGGAAGCGGATGTCGCCGGTCATGATGTGCGCCTGAGTGCCCAGGATGAGCCATGCCGTGCTCACCAGTCCCACCACACCGCCTGCCACGGCGCCCTGTCGACCAACCAACCAGAGGTCTACAGCATAAAACATCCTATATACCTATTTCTGAAAGGACACCATCGAACCGAACTGCCGAGGAATCTATCGGCACTTTGATACTGAGTAAGATGCAAACCAACGAATGTGCGAGGTCACAAAAATAACAAGCAAACAAAAAAAATCGACTTGGAACAAGGCTACAATCTATACAAATATTATGAATGCAAAAGTAACTCTGTCTATCTGTCTGTTAGGTTTTCACGACTAAACCAAACTTGATGAAATTTGACAAGGAAATACTATGTATTATTAATAAGGGCCGGCGTTAGGGGGGGGGGGGGAGGTAAGTGGGTGAAATGTACCCGGGACCCGATCACTGGCTGTAGGGGCCCCCAGGCCAAAAGTCAAGAATCCGGCCATTGTCCATTGTCGGCCCACCAATTTAGTTTAAAAAAATCACCATGAAATTTGGAAGCTAACTAAATGGTGATAGACCGGCGGATAACGTATGTAGGTCTCTGTAATGTTTTATCCGTCGCTCAGTCTTCGTTTCTCGCTCAGTGAGTTTGCGTATGATCTGTTCATAAATTTTATTTACAGACAAAACTTATTATGATGATCACTTCACCTTCATATTACCCCTACGCCGTGGTTTTTTGGGACACCTTGTATATAACTTACAGCTTTCTACATCCAATTCGAGCAATAAAAAGATCCACGTTTACGAAGTCGCAGGTAACAGCTAGTTTAATTTATAAATCAGATGGAAGACTGGACAGCCGCGATGGCCAGTGGTTGGAGGACGTCTGGCACGCTGAAATACACGACCTGTGATGTGTAGCGGGACGCTGTTACGTCACACTACAATTTGTATATATTTCCGATTATTTTAATATTAATTTTATTCAGGTCCTAGATTAGATCAATTAAACTGATTTCGGGCAGCCCAAATTGTTAATTGTAAAATTAATATGCAAGGTTATTTATGTGGGAGGACTCAAAGAAAAATGGGAGGGCGAAAAAGTAAGGCTTTGGATGCCATTTGGCGAACACTGGAAGCATACCGCCGGTCCCCCA